>JAAGWO010001572.1:0-19921 GCA_013266205.1 Fusarium decemcellulare
TTCATGAATTCAACGGCCACGACCTTGGTTGTTCTCGAGGCGGCCAAGTATCCATTTCGAGTGTCGACGTTCCACTGTCCGTGTCCTTGTGCCGTTTCGCGCCGCCGAAATTGCCCGTCTCGACATCAATGTGGTCGTCCTCGATCCTCACACCTTTGCTCCCCCGTTGAAGGTTGTCTGTCCAACCTCGTCCACTCTTTCGGGGACTAGAAACAACCGTCACCACTCCAGGGGCCGCGCCGGGTGGGTAGGGGTGCGAAGCCGTGTTGTTATAGTAGCTGCTGCTTTTAGACCGGAACATGCTTCTAAAAAGCGGACGTAATGCCGGGACACTGCCGCAGATCACACCCAAGTTTGCTTCTACAGCAGTCCAGATCCAAAGATAGAAGCCTTCCCAGGTCACATCATAGGTTTCGTCGGTCACATAGTGTGTCCAATAAGCACGCATGGAGGCTGCGAAGACAACAACAAGACCAAGTGAAAAGACGACGATGAGAGCAATCCGCTGCGAGAGAGGCAGCTTCAACTTGAAAAGGGTGGTGAGGGGAAGGGCGCAGACGAGCAAGTCGGTCAAAACGGTCGTGATGGCTTGGCTCCTAAGGAAAGTCAGTGACCAGTCAAACGGTTAATCAAAAAGAAAACTTACAGCGTACTAGGGCCTTCAGCAGAACAGCTGTCACCACCTGTCAAGCTCCAGTAGGCAGACACGGGCCTGAAACAGGGTTAGATATGAATATCATAGTAGCCAGGACTGTGTGCAGAACATACTTGCATTGCGTCCATAAGACGATGAGAAAGATAAAGATCAGAGCAGTAACAATGCCGATCGAACCATAAGTCAAGCGTCGGAGCCAGGATCTAGCTGGGGCGATGCGGAGATATGAAACGAGGATCGAGTTCTTTGCGAGACCGGAAGAGAACAAAAAGAGGGTCTGGGCGGCGATAGACACCTGTCGACCCTTTACGGCCTGGGACTCTTTCAGGTCCCATACGTGAATATTCCATCCGTAGAGCTGAGCTGCAAGAATCACACAGACTGTGACCCCAATACCAAATATCTGCAATCCTGAATGTCAGCAAGGGGTGACGGACGATCACTGCTTTTGCACATGCTTGCTGGACGGACCGAGGTTCGGGAACTGGGGCGGGTTATTACCATTGCAGCCAACATAAGCCAGTCATCCAGTCCGCTCTTGTTGACTTTGAATATTCGTACGTAGAGCCGAGCAAGTAGAGTCAGAATAGCAACGGACATGATGGTCACCTCGACGATAAGTAGGGCGGGTCCACGGTGCTCAGGGTCGTCGTAGTTTGGCCGCGGCCAGGTGGCCATCACCTCGGGTGGTGGATTGCGCATCTTTGTGTGATTGTCGACGATACTTCAGGAACCCAGGGCTCCAAAACCGACAAAACGAGAACAAAGGCCAGCAACGCCGGGGGCATAAGATGCGGAAGCATCGTTATAACTACACGGGGAGCCAGTAGTGCCCGCCAAGTTCGCCTCCATGTCGACCCGCCTCCACGCAGGGAACCAAGAGCGGAAAGATGAAGGCTCCCAAGATTCTCATTATATGGGGCCGCGTCTGCAAAGCATGTCTGTGCCTAAGCTTACGGGGAGTCTGAATGGTAGGAGTGGGAACAGGGCTCGCGGTCTTCGGTGTCGCATGACGGTGGGCTCTGCAAGGCTCTGGTGATGGCTTACAGAACCAACAACGGCGGGGATCCAGGGCAAGGGACGAATAAACTAGCGCCGGGAGGCGTCGCTATGCATCGGGGGAATTAACTGATCCATGATATTCATTGCCGACTCAGGACCAGCGGCCGGGCGGCTCACGGAGCATGGCCGAACAAGGTTTGGCCCGGAGGAGCCCAGGGACCCGACCGAAGGGGCGGGGGGCTCCGGTCTTTCGAGATGGCGATTTTCGAAGAACGATTCGAGGCCGGGATGTCATGAGAGTCCCAGCACGAACAAAGTCGACATGGGTTGGGGTTACAGAAGGCGATGGGGTGTTGATGGGCCCCGAAGACGACACTCAGTCTGTCAGGGCGTCACTGGCTGAGAAGCTTCGGCGCCGATGGAGACGAAACGGACCGAAGAGGTATGACTTTGCGCCTGGCCCAACCATTTGGTATCTGGCAGCTATCGGTTACGAAGGGCGGCAACGCAGAGAAAATCGACATCCTAGACCAGGATACCCTCAGCTATTCTGCGATCTGATACGCCTCGTTGCTGGTTCCCTGTGTTGCTCAGTCAAAAGAGGTCAAGATCAGCCACAAGAGGACAACACATGGTCCCTGTGAAAGCACAAACCATAGCTTGCTCGCTCAACACTGCAGTAAGTCCGGGAAATTTCTCGGCAACTGAGCATGAACCTAGGCATAATGCATCTGGCTCAGCTGGGCGAAAAAGACTCGAGGGCTTGTGCGCGCCACCGTACGACTTAGACAAAGGTGACGAGCGTCTGGGACATCCCGCCAGGGGAAGGGTGAGGGAGCCGGCGATGCGCAAAATGCACCGCACGTCACCAGAGTTGACATAAATAATGGTGCAGCCTTAGCACAAGGCTCTGGTTAAGGTGCACCCACATTTACATCACCTGCTATGTGGTGCGCAGCCTTTTCTGCAACCCCCATCAAGGTTTTGCCAGGGGTCTAGCTTTGGTGTTGTCGATCATTCGCCCGGAGGGGGGCCGCGCCTCGTGGCTCAGAGACTCGTCAAGGCCCTGCCTGATGTTGGGCTTTCTGTGACAGATTGTTTCTCCCAAGAACGGATGCAGGGACCTGAAGAGTGTCCATGTCCGTGTCTGAGCGCGTGGTGAACTGCTTTCAGGGCTTCATTCTTGACTATCACCCAAAGACCTGGCGAGACGGGTCTGTCCTCCAATAGTGCCAGGTGAGACGCGGCAAGACATACGGTACGGCGCGAGAGTTGGATGATGATGATGGCATCGCTTAGCCCAACAAGGTCCAGTTCCAGGGGAAATTGGGTGCTAGCAGATCGAGATGCAAAAAGATGAACACACCTCATTCGAGAAGATGGAGCTTCGACCTGAGGCACAACCTGAGGCAACGCAAGGCTCTCGGACTTATTAAATGGCTAAGGGAAAGAACAGCGCACGGTCACGGCCACAACTGAAGCAAGTGCAAAAATTACCTACTGCTGTGGTAATAGAAACACAGCTTCCTTCCCAGTTGGGACTGTCGTCTTCCAAACCGCGCAGCTTATTCATGTCACTTATTAAAAGCCAAAGAGCGATCGGTCTTTGCCTGAAGAGGAAGGCACCCGCCGTTTGACACATTCCGCAAAACTTCGCATCTGCAGGGGAAGCACGCTATCGCAAATCGGCGAGACAAGGGTCTCTGTCTCTCAATGTTACCCCAGGATTTGTCGTCGTTGCTTTTTTTGCCGCTGTGAAAATTTCCCCCTTGTCTACTGTTCTCGAGTGGCACAGGAAAAAAAGAATCTTGACCGGGATACGAATCCTTGATCGGACTGAACCCCTGATGCATCTTGCTATTGGGAGGTGGTCAGCTTGACTGGGGTCCAATAAAGAATATTGCCGCGACATATAGCAAAATTTGACATGTGTGCAACTCCGATATGTTGTCGTAAAAGATCACCGTGGCTTTTACAATAGGCGTATGAAGGATCCAGTTCGCCGAAGTTCTTGATCTCTGTATACTCCACCAATCTTGCATGAACACATACACTGCTCAACCTCATGGCAACTCCATATTTAGCCTTTCGCAACCCCCAAGGATTAACTATTCATCTCAGAGCCTTGACCTCTAGTTTCAACCGGCTGGCTGTCTATCACTGTACTCTGAAGAAACCCATAGATGTGATCCATCTGCTCAGGCACCTTGAACCAATGGCCCTCTTGTTCCGCACCTTCGTACTCTCGCCAGTCGACATCGCCCCCCACTTGGCCCAAGATACGCGCCGCTTGTCGTCCCAAGTCGACGTCGACATAGGCATCGTCGACGCCGTGGCCCATGAGAATAGGGATCGTCGCCCGGTTTTGGCCTCGTGACCCCATCAACTGCCGAACAAACTCAATGTCGGGCTCATCTCCTTTCAAGATCTTCTCAACCTCATCCCCAAAAGGGATCCAGCTACTGCTCCCCACAAAGCCTCCCATCCACTCGGAGAGGTCATCACCATCACGTTGCCCCATTAGTGACAAGACTGTCCACATCCCAACCGCTCCTCCTTGACTAATCCCTCCAAGTATCAATCTCCCATTCTTCTCGCGGCCCAGCCTTGTCCTTTCGTCCGCCAAAACCTTCTTCACGTATCCGACCGCCTCACTCAACCCTTTCCCATCCCCCATTCCGTCCCTCCCATCCTTCAACTCAAACCACATGGGCATAAATTCCTCAAAGACCTCGCTCCAGACCTCCCTCGCCGCGGGGAAGACCCACCGCCATCCTGGCAACGCCTCCTGCAGCGACCGCCCATCAGATAGTAGAGATGAGGCCATCAACTCCTCCGCAAACTCCTCTGCGCCGCTTCCCCTCCCGTGAAGAAAGACCATGGTGTGTGTGTGAACAGAGTCTGGATGCGAGTCTAGCACATGCGCAGGCCCATATCCCTGCATTGGTCTCGACGGTGCGGTAGCCGGGTCTGGGGCCGAGTGAAAGCCGGAAGCCGCGGGCTGGGCTGAATGCGAGCTGCGGGTTGCATCCCGGCGATCATCATCTGTCATCTCGGCTCCTCGGGTGGCGTTTTCACAAGCAAAAAGTAGTTCGTCGGTCAAGACTGCGTTTTTCTCGTTCTTGTGTTGCATTGATGCACGAGAATCCTTTCGGCCACGGACTCAGCAGGAACCCACCCTTGTAAGTTGAGTGTGTGGCTGACTAACAAGATGAGGACTACCTGGTTAAGATGACTTTACTTTCATAAAACAGAATCCTTCACGACAGATCTGGACCAAATGGTTGATAATTGTATGCTTAAACACTACAATACTGGCATAAGTTGAGTGGCTGTGGGACAGCAACCGTTGCCAAGAGGCATTGTGTATTCTACAGAATCAAACTCCAAGACGCCAATCCCAAACTTTTGCTCCACAACGCCGTCTACCCAGGCCCGTTAACAGCCAGCCCTCATGCCGAGTTACTGCTTTCGGTCTTAGCTGCAACCTCCTCTGGAGGAAAATCCAGGTGGTACAGAGGCGGCATAGGGTCAGGGTTCGTCCTCATGATTCGCTGCACGTACCAACCCAGCCGCTTGAAATAGTATCTGGCATGCTCACGGTTGCGGATGCTAAAGACAAAGTCCAGTTCCTCCAATGTCAGAGCCTTGGTTTCTGGGAGGAGGAAGTACGCAAAGACCCAGCCGACGGCATTCCACGTCGCGTACCAATAAAAGGCACCAGCGGCGCCAAAGGCCTGGTGCATGCGAGGCCACGTAAAACTCAGTAGGAAGTTGAAAGTCCAGGTAATAGATGTAGCTGACGCCATGCCGAGAGCTCTAATATGTAGTGGGAATGCCTCAGCACTGTACGTAAATGGAACTGGACCAAGGCCGGGCGAGTACACAGCCATGAAGATGTAGATACTGGTCGCAAGAAGAGCCAAGCGAGTTTTATCATCATCGACTGCAAAGTTGGAGCCGGTCCAGAACAAACAAAGACTCATCAGCGGGAACGTGACTAGGAGAAGGTTTCGGCGGCCAAATGTGTCGATGGTCCAGATGGCAGGCAAGGCAAAGAGCCAGTTGATAGCGCCACCACCAAAGGAGGCCAGGAGAGCCTGCGGGCGTGTGTATCCAGCATCCACAAAGATCTGGGTGCTATAGTACGCAATCACGTTGACTAGATTTGTGTCAGCGCATCTCATCATCTATCAATAGTATTTGGGAAAAGACTGGGATGTACTTACCACCACAAAACTGTTGCATTAGCATACAAAACCACGAAGACTGAGCAGCTCGCCAGTTTCTCCTGACGGTGAAAAACTCTTTCAATAGATTTCGGCCCTCCTTAGAGCTGTGCTCGACTTGTAGGAACTTCCAAGCCAGATACATGTCGCGGGCAGCTTGTAACTCTGTTTTACGGAGCTTGCACAGTGACTGAAAGGCCTTTTGAAAGTCTCCCTTATCCATATACCAACGAGGGCTCTCGGGAAGACAGTAGACAAGAGCACCCACGATCAACGGCGGAACAGATGTTGAACCAATCATCCATCGCCAGGGTGAATGCTCGTCGGGCCATTTCAGGTTCTGAAAGGCAAGTGAGGAAGCAAAACCAATCATAATTCCAAAGGCCGTCCACATCTGCCACATCATGGTGAGGGCGCCACGGATTGTCTTGGGGGCACATTCGGCGGCGTAGACAGGGGTAGTGCTGGACTTGGCACCGACAGCAAGACCGAGAGTGAAGCGAGCAACCAGAAGACAAGTCCAATTATTGGCGGCAGCCTGCCAGAAACCGGTAACGCACGCAAAGAGACAGGAGAAGGCAATGGTGCCACGACGACCGATCCAGTTGTTCAACGGGGCGTTGAGCCAACATCCGATGAGAGCAGCTGATGCGTACGGCGCACCGTTGGTCAAGCCTTGTAGCGCTTTGTCCGTGATGTTGTATTCGTCAAAGTAGAAAGTCTGAAATTAGGTCAGAAATGCCAAATTGCTTGGTGGGCTGGATTGTTAGGCATACCTGGGCGCCGTTGATAACTGTCTGATCCATGCCTTGTACAATAGCACATCCTGCACACAGGGCGCAAAGGAAGTAGAGCATCTTGGGCTGGGCTTTCCAACGGTGATCATCCTCGTAGCGAAGGGTTTCCTTTTCGGCCTCGGTTAGTTCGGCCACCGCCTCATAACCCTTATGCGTGTTGATGACTTTGGCCAAGAGCGCTCCTTTTCGAAAAACGTCCACGTGCTGGATAAGCTTATGCTCAGTGACGAAGTTGTCGGCATCGGCAATCAGATCGTCATGGGACATGCTAGCCAGTGGGTTCTGCATAACCGCGGTCGTTGGCTCCGTGCGGACTGTGTGTGTCCTGCCATCCCCCGAAGGAGTGCTGACCAGAGTCTGGTTGGGGATCTCCTTGACAGTCTCCATGATTTTACTCGATGTCTAGGATGATGGTCGAATGTGAGTTCTAGGAGGGGGTAACTCGATAATCGACAAGATCCTAGAGGTGCAGTATCGAAAACAACGAGGGAGTTGCTTGATCTGTACCTGGGTGGATGTACCTTGATAAATGATGCAACGACATTGAGAGGGCAGCGGTTTGTTTTATAAGAGAAACAAAACCCAAAAATCCCTTCATGTATATACGACGAAAGCTTCTTTACGAGATAAACTCTACCAATGCTGGGAAACCAGGCCGGTTTTCGGGGTTTGGTAGAGCAGAGTTTCAGGTGACAGATGAAGATTTTGAGCCTGTCACGAGGAATGTCCAGCAGGGCCGTAGGTTCTTTCCTGCCAGCATTCACTTGCTCCTTCTTCAAGTTTAGCCGACAATTTCTGGAGTTCAAAATAGACCAACAGAGAGAGACGAGTAGGACTTGCAGATCAACTGACATGAATCCCATGATGGCTTCATCACTCCGAGATTCAGCCAATGCACCCCCAAGGCTAGCTCCCAGCCTCTCTCGGGGCAAACACGGTGGCTCTCCACGTGTCGGAATTGTTAAGGGGGTTCAGTCCCACAGCACGAATTGCTCCGTTGTGTATAAGATGCGGGGGGCACTTTCTCCAGACGCAAGCTGACGTACACGATGCCATTATATGGCATCCCCTGCGTCGATGAGGGGGGATTGCAAAGAAACTGGGCTGATCTATAGCAGACCACATGTGTAAAAAGGACCACCCCATGGGGAATACCCCAACAAGATCATGTTCAAAGCAGTGATTGGCTCGTTAATGACAAAACACTTCAATGTAGAGTTTCCTCTTCAGGACACATTTGAGTCTCTACTTGCCCTCTTCTCCGCCAGGAACGAGATCGGCAAAACATGTCACCGAAGCCGACGAGCTATCAGGGTCGGAGTGCTCTCCATCTAGATGCAAGTCTTAACATCGTGATATGTTTCTTTGGTAGCGTTGGTTTTACAGACGGCGTGTGAGTCTATAGAGTACAGATCTTGAACACACTTGGTCAAGGGCCGAGAGTTTTGCAGCTGTAGACAGCAGATCGTTAATTAGTGCACCTGCGTGGTCATTTCTGCCAAATTCGTCTATGGGATTCTATAAGAAAGCAGACGGGAGTGAACATCCCCTTTCCGCTTTGGTAAAGGAGGTTTGCATTTAGTAAGCTGTGCATGCCTAGCCAATATTTCAGGTTCTGATTCGGTTAGGTAGGTAGTTACGCTGAGAACTACAAGCGGTCCTGCAGTGCTGACAGCGTGGATCTCGTTGGTAATTGAAAGTGTCGTTCTCGAGGCCAGTCTCCGGGGAGAGAGGCACCAGGATGAGTTGCCTGCTGACAGACCCCATACTTTTAGCTCCGTTGGCCGAGCAACATCCTTTCTTTAGGTATTCACCGAGAACAGCTGCAATGGCATGAGAAGTACAGGAAATGATTTCTCCAGATAGCTAGCTACCTGGCTATGAAAGCACGTGTCCCAGTCATAAAGCCCAACTAAAGTATGCCAAACTAGTAACCCTATACTCACGATAAAAGAAACGAACTCGATAGAGTGTGGCAGGCCTGTCGATGTGGACAATGAATGACAGCCGCCAGTTGACCAGTGTCCCTCTAATCAGGGAATTCATTAATTAAAGTCCACCGTTAAAGCCGGGCTGCCTCTCAAAGAGCAGATGCATGGTCCACAAGCTGAAGCTCAGTCCCAGCGTTGCCACGTTTCCTCGTCAGTCGTGTCCCTGGCTTTCCATATAAACCGTTGAATCCGCGGATGCTTGTTGATGGCTGATCATTGCTAGGGGCTGTGAGGGATCCACTCAACGGCGCTAAAGAGCTGGAGCTGGGGAGGGAATGGCGCCAACACGCAGGGACACGCAAGCGCTGGACGTCTATTGCTAGGGCAGCATCGTGTGAGTCTGCGTGAAAGGCTTTGTTCCTGCATGCAGACAAAGATACATTGGCTGCCTATTCTTTTATACGAAGAGAAGAAAGAGTCAAGTTTTGCATGCCCGAGAAGCATACAGCAGAGCAGCTCGGTCCCAGGCCGGAGGAATAGGGTAATCAAACATCAAACGTGGACCTTGATAAAGAAATGCAGGCAATTAATTCACCCCCACAAGCAAGCAAACCCCCCCGGGTCCGAAAGATCCGTCATCACGGAAACCTCAGCCTCTACCCGACAGCGGCTCGAACCAGCCAGTGACCATGGTCGATGCAGCGCAGAGTGGCTCCGTCCAGGCCGCAGAACCCTGTCACCGAAACAATGCGGGCCGCCGGACAATTCAAGAGTGTCAGACTGGGCGTGCCAGGTGAGGTCCAAAACAGGTGGTTGCCGGGTCAACGCTTCGACGTAACCGTTTGTTTGGGATGACCCAAGCTTCCTCCCAAGCTTTCTCGACCGCCCCCCACCATATCCGCAACCATATCCGTCCAAAAGGTCCGCTCCCTCCGGCTACTGTGCGACGCCTCGTTGAAGCGAAGCTTGGAGCATTGCGTGTTTGCTCCGCTCCTTGTCTCTGATCCAACTTCTCTGTCTCTCGTCTCGAAAATCAATCTCCCTCTTTTGCATTGCACGCCCGAACTGCACTACACTACGCACAGCTTGTACGAGCCAAGTCGACGCCGCCTTTGCAGCTTCTCGTATACATCAAGCTTTCGACTACCGACGCCGATATCACCTTAACTCTATTCGGTGCGTTGAACCTACCTTTGGCAGCATAGCATCTCTGCGCACGAGATCCCGACGCTTCCTCTCCCTCTCAGCGGCGCAAGCCGTCGAGGAGACGCCAGCCGTTACCTCGCAAACATCCCGTCGTCGCCTTTGGGCCCCCAATCGCCAGGCTTGAATCTTCCGTATTGTTGCAACTACCCGCGTCCACATTCCAGCCTCCGAGCCAACTTCCGAGTCAACCAACATGGACCCAAACATGCCCTCGCGTCCGCCCGATTACAGCCTCCCGCCCTACGATGACGATGAGCTACATCACACGCCCACCGGCCATAGTCCCGCCGCCGTGAGACTGTTGACATCCGTTGAAGAACCTTACGACGCCCACACGTATGTATCACCCTCATCCCCCAGATTGACGCCTCTGCACCCTGCTCCTCTCTCTACTTCACCTCCAAAGACTATGCCTCCTCCTCGCGAACCGCCAGTAGCGATTCCGGCGCCATTGTCCCCTCTTGGTTCACATCCCAGCATGGCTCCAGGAAGGGGCGAGCAGGCATCCATGTCAAGCCCTGATCATCTGGATGACCTCGAGAAGAAGTCGAGAAGCGAGGAAGAAGACACTTTATCCCCCCTCCCTCCAAGCTACTCTGTCACCCTTACCGAATCCCAGTCTCTTTTGCCCCAAAGGCGAATTGCTGCTGGTGGACTCTCTGCAAAGCTGCAGAACAAGAAGAGCAACACCCACGTCGCCTTCGCAGATACTTCCCCCCACGATCTCCCAGAGATCCCAGAGGGAATCAGCGAACGGCGGAGGCAGCACAAGGAGCAGCAGCAGGGCTTGGACCCGAATATTCCTGCGCCACTGCGACCACATAGCCAGTTGAAGCCAGTCAAGAACATCCGCTCACATGAGAAACTTCCCAGTATCCGAAGCCCCCGAAACCTCCATTATCAACCGAGTGTCCGATCATCAAGATCCGGTTCTATCTTTGATGATGCCCCTTCAATGGGCCCTCCCGAGGGGTCCTACCTCTCTTACAGCATGCACGATGGTGGCTCCCCCCATCGGCCATGGACACCATCTTCGCGCCTGTCAGACCTCTCAAGGTCTGATCTTTCAAGGCCGCCTCCATCCAGCGGCATGTATGAGCCCTCCGACCTCAACGGTAGCCCCCGGCCAGGAACTCCTTCATCCAGATATGGCGGCAGCCCTCGACGACCTCTTCCGCCGGCACCCCTCTTCTCGGCCTCGAACCGGAACTCCCAGCCATCATTTGCAGATGATGCTACTGTGTCAATCCCTCTTACCGATTCGCACAACGATGATGTGTTTGGTCCCGAATCTGACTTAAGCGATGCACGGCCTCATCCAGTTGATCGCAGCTCATACCTCTCCTCCGAGTCCCAAGACACACTAAATGAAGGACTCGATGACTGGGACAAGGTCGAGCACTATGGCCCAGCTCCAAGCGGCGCCCAGGAACGCAGAGGTGTTCGCGCCCCTCAGATGTCGAGGAAAGAGGTTCAGCTCATCAACGGTGAGCTGGTGTTGGAGTGCAAGATCCCCACCATTCTATACAGTTTCTTGCCCCGCCGAGGCGAGGTCGAGTTCACACATATGCGTTACACTGCCGTCACCTGCGATCCTGATGACTTTGTTGAAAGAGGATACAAGCTGCGGCAGTCTATTGGCAAAACACTACGTGAGACGGAGCTGTTCATTTGCATCACCATGTACAACGAAGATGAGATTGGCTTCACCCGCACCATGCACGCCGTCATGAAGAACATCTCACATTTCTGCTCCCGATCTCGGTCTCGTACATGGGGCGAGACGGGCTGGCAGAAGATCGTCGTTTGTATTGTCTCAGACGGTCGTGAGAAGATTCATCCTCGCACGTTAGATGCCCTAGCTGCTATGGGTGTTTACCAGCATGGTATCGCAAAGAACTTTGTCAACAACCGCGCCGTTCAGGCCCACGTTTACGAATACACGACCCAGGTCTCTCTTGACTCGGACCTCAAGTTCAAAGGCGCTGAAAAGGGCATTGTTCCCTGCCAAATGATCTTCTGTCTCAAGGAGAAGAACCAGCGCAAGCTCAACTCCCACCGATGGTGTTTTAACGCATTTGGCAAGGCCCTCAACCCCAACGTTTGTATCCTGCTAGATGTCGGTACTCGTCCGGGTGGAAACTCGCTCTACCATCTCTGGAAGGCTTTCGACACAGACTCAAACGTTGCTGGCGCTTGTGGAGAAATCAAGGCCATGAAGGGCAGGATGGGAGCCAATCTCCTGAACCCCCTTGTGGCATCTCAGAACTTCGAGTATAAGATGTCCAATATCCTGGACAAGCCCCTCGAGTCCGTTTTCGGCTACATTACTGTTCTTCCTGGTGCCCTGAGCGCCTACCGTTACCACGCGCTGCAGAACGACGAGACGGGCCATGGCCCCCTGAGCCAATATTTCAAGGGTGAAACCCTACACGGTCAACATGCGGATGTCTTCACAGCCAACATGTATCTGGCTGAAGATCGTATCCTTTGTTGGGAGCTGGTCGCTAAACGCGGCGAGAGATGGGTCCTGAAGTATGTCAAGGGATGTACTGGTGAGACTGATGTGCCTGGTAAGTTTTCTGTGCTCCCCTGCTATACCCTAGCATCAAGACAAATGTGCTAACTGCCTGCTAGATACGGTCCCTGAGTTCATCTCGCAACGTCGTCGATGGCTCAACGGTGCCTTCTTCGCTGCTGTCTACTCCCTCATCCACTTCAAGCAGGTCTGGCAGACCGATCATACAATAGCGCGCAAGGTGCTGTTGCATATCGAATTCTTCTACCAGTTCATCCAAGTCTTGTTCACCTTCTTCTCCCTGGCCAATTTCTATCTCACCTTCTATTTCGTCGCCGGCGGTTTGACAGATCCCAAGATCGATCCGTTTGGACACAACATTGCAACTGTCATCTTCCACATCTTGCGGTATGCTTGCGTCCTCCTGATCTCGACACAGTTTATTCTCTCTCTGGGTAATCGACCGCAAGGTTCTAAGAAGCTGTATATGACCAGCATGGTCATGTATGGAGTGATCATGGTATACACGACTTTCGCTACGATCTACATCATTGTCCGACAACTGACAGCCGATGATGACGAAATAGAGATGGGTAACAACGTCTTTACCAATCTCATCGTGTCTATCCTATCAACTATAGGCATGTACTTCATCATGTCCATCTTGTACCTGGACCCATGGCACATGATCACATCATCAGCACAGTACTTCGTCCTGCTTCCTAGCTACATCTGCACCTTGCAAGTATATGCCTTCTGCAACACCCACGATGTCACCTGGGGAACCAAAGGTGACAACGTCATGAAGACTGATCTCGGTGGTGCCGTTGGTAAAGGAGAAACCGTCGAGCTGGATATGCCCAGTGAGCAGCTCGACATTGACAGCGGCTACGATGAAGCCCTCCGCAACCTCCGCGATCGCCTCGAAGTCCCTGAACCCCCTATTAGCGAGGCCCAGATGCAAGAAGACTACTACAAGAGTGTCCGCACGTACTTGGTACTCACATGGATGATTGGCAACGGCATTCTTGGTATGGCCGTCTCCGAGATCTACAGTGCTAAGGGCATTGGTGAGAACTACTACCTACGATTCATCCTCTGGGCCGTCGCCTCACTCGCCGTCTTCCGTGCTATCGGCTCGACTACCTTTGCTGTCCTCAACGTGGTCAACATGGTAGTAGAAGGCCGAGTGCGTCTCAGCCTCAAGGCTCCTCGATGGATGGGCGGTCTAAAAGAGCGGTTCAACGACAAGATGACCAGCGTGTCGAGCAATCTGCGGAGCTGATACACACCCTGCTGTGTGTTGTGCGTGGTTTCTAGCGTGTCTTTTTTTGCAATCTAGAGCATACGGGTTTTTGCATCGGCGTGGTTTTGGCGCATTCGGCATTGCATCTATGTTGCATGGAGATGATGAAACAATCCCAGCTTTTGTTGAAAGTATTACGATGTACGAGATGAAGTCTCGAAGAGTTAATGATACCGCCATGAATCGTTGTGGGCAGTACTTGTCGGAAGGGAGGTCGTTGGTATTCTGAAGGGTTTGCTTTTTTGAAGGCGACGTGGTACAAATAGAGGGATGTTGTATATACCCCTGGACAATATGGTGCGCCGGTCCAACTGAAAAGATCGAGTGAGTGAAAGGAGTCAGGGGCGTATTTTTGTATTCAGGAAATAGTGTATCAAATTCAACGGTCTAAAGGTGAATCATAAAAGAAGAGTGTTTTCGTTTTCAACGTGAAAAGTATTCCTACATGGAATGCATGCGTTCCCATCAGTTGCGCCAGGCCAGGTAAAACCACATCAAACAAGTCAAGCTATGCAAAATAAACATCAAACAAGATGATATCAATCCAAACATTGAATATCCCCAAATTTTTCCTTTCCAATTTATGCCAACCGGGGTTCTTAACTCATTCCTTGGTCATGATCTACTCTTCATCTTCATCATCTTCAGGGATCTAATCCAGTAGTTAGTCAACCATATCAAGAGAACAATTCGAGTCAAAGGTGACTTACGTTGTCGTGGAAGTTTCGGCCATCCGTGGTGGCAGTGATGACGCCAGCACGGATACAGAAGTCGCCGAAACGCTCACCCTCCTGGCGCTCCAGAGCGTACTGCTTTAGGAGAGGCTTCATGATGGAAAGAATCTCTTCTTCCTTGATGCTCTGGCGGTATAGCTTGTTGAGACGCTGACCATGGTAGCCACCGCCCAGATACATGTTGTAGGCACCATAAGCCTTGCCCACAAACGCAACCTCAGCCAACCAAGGTCGAGCACAGCCGTTAGGGCAACCAGTCATACGCATGACAATGGAGTCCTGGCGCAGGCCATTCTCCTCAAGGCAGTCCTCAAGCTTGGTAATGAGGACGGGCAGGTATCGCTCAGACTCAGCCATAGCCAGACCGCAAGTAGGGAAGGCCACGCAGGCAGAAGAGCTAAGGCGGAGACCAGAGAATTGGATGTTGTCGAGCTTGTACTTCTTCATGAGCTCCTTCATGGCGGGGAGATCCTCATCGGCAACATTGCTAAGAATGAGATGCTGGTTACCAGTGAGACGGAACTCGCCCTTGTGGACCTTGGCGATCTCACGCAGACCAGTCTTCATCTGGAAGTCGGCAGTATCCTCAATACGGCCGTTCTCAATGAAGAAGGTGAAGTGGTTGAGGCCATGCTCGTCCTTTTGCCAGCCGAAAGTATCGACGTTGCTCTTGAACTCGAAAGGTCGCTCAGCCTCGAACTTCTTGCCCCACAGCTCCTCAACCTTGGCACGGAAGACCTCAACAGTCATGTCGTCAATGGTGTACTTGAGACGGGCGTGCTTTCGGTTCAGGCGGTCACCGTTGTCACGTTGGACAAGCATGATCTTCTCGCAGACAATGTGCACATCCTCGGTCCTGCAGAAACCGAACATACGACCAGTCTGGGGGTAGGTCTTCTTGTTGTTGTGAGTGCTACCCATACCACCACCAGCAAGAACGTTGAAACCAGCCAAGTTGCCATCCTCACCCTTGATAGCAATCAGACCAATGTCGTGGGCGTACACATCGGTGTCGTTGTGAGGAGGGATACCGATAGTGATCTTGAACTTTCGGGGCAGGTAGGTAGGTCCGTAGAGAGGCTCGAAGTCCTGGACAGCATCGCCTGCAACCAGGGTCTTCTTGTCGTTGTCGTCGGTGAGCCAAATCTCATGGTAGGCGGTGGTCGAGGGCAGCAGGTGGTCGCTAATAAGCTGCGAGCAAGCAAATACCTGGCGGTGGTACTTGGACTGAGTAGGGAGCGAGCTGCACATGACGTTTCGGTTCACGTCACCACAAGCGGCGATGGTGGTCATCAGGGCACGGTTGATGGCTTGCATGGCAGGCTTAAGCTTGCTCTTGACAACACCGTGGAACTGGAAGGTCTGACGAGTGGTGAGCTTCATGGTCTCGTTTCCGAGCTCGTTGGCAATATCGTCCATCTGGATCCACTGCTGGGGTGTCGAGATACCACCGGGCAGTCGGCATCGGATCATGAAGGAGTAAGCAGGCTCCAGACCCTGAGCCTTGCGCTCGTCTCGGATATCACGGTCATCCTGCATGTAAGTACCATGGAACTTGGTAAGCTGCTGATCAGCCGCCGAGATAGCAAGAGTGGAAGTGTCGTTCAGGCCCTCGACGATAGTTCCACGGAGGTAGTTGGAAGCCAGCTTGATGTCCTCGTTGGTGATAGGCGGGGGCTCCTCAGGAAGACCATCAACCTTATCCACGCCCAGGGCAGTCCAGATCGTGGGCTCCCACTCCTGGTAGCCAGTCTGGAAACCATCAGGATCTTGGTCGTCTCCAAGGCCGATGGGAACCAGGTGCTTGGCGCCCAGGTTGGTCAACACCCGGTCAAGATCCTTAGCAGGCTTGTTGTAGTAGATTTTGTCCTCCTTGCGAGGCCAGTAGTGGCTGTCACCAAGACCGAAAACGGAATAGTTAACCGTCGCGAGATCGAGATCGGTGTTGTCCTTGATGGCATCCCAGAAAGGCAGACCGTTCTGGGGGAATTCACCCTGACCAGCAGTGGAAGTAACAAAGACAATGTTCTCCTCGCTGGGCAAGTCCTCGAGGGGGTAGTCCTCCATAGCCATGACAGCGGTCTTCAGGCCGCGGGCACGTCCGCGGTTGGCAAGTCGCTTAGCCACCGTGCCCGCGTTGCCGTTATCGGAAGCAAACAGAATGGTCAAGGGGGCTCCCAGAAGACCCTCGAGGAGCTGGTTGTAGGCATCCTTAGCCTTCCGCTTCTGTTGAGCCCGTACCTCGGTTCCAAAGTCCTGGGCAAGAGCGGCGGCAAACTTGGGCTCCTTGGCCGCGAGCTGAGTAAGCTGGTTGTCACGAGCCAAGAACTTCTTGAGCTCCTGCTTGATGAGTTCAGAGTCGAGCGAGAAGTTGGGTTCACCCTTCTCCTCGTTCTTGGGGTTCCATCGATAAAGGGGCCAGTAGCCCGCATCAACAGCCTTCTTGGTCTCCTGGAGAACAGTCAGAGGCGAGTCAGTCTCGCCGAAATAGGGCAGGTATGCCAAGACAACGGAGGGACCCTCAAACTTGTCAGCCTCGAGCAGGGCCTGCAGCACCTGGGTATAGGAGCTATAGACGGCAGTGGAGGCGACATAGACATTTCCAAAGTTCATGGCGTAAAGACCAATATCCTTCTTTCGGCGGTTGGCGTCGGCGACAGCCCTCTCAGAATAGGGGGTAGAGTCGATGATGAGCATGTTGACGTTCTCACCAGAGGCTAGAACGTGGTGGACACCAGAGTTACCGAGATCATAAGACCAGGCATCGGAGCCAGTCAACCAGAGCGACTCCTTACGGAAGAGACCCTTGGCAGAGAGGAGCTGGGAGGCAAGAGAGGAGCCATCGGTCTCAAGCCTAGCAATAACATCATCGGCGATCTCAGTCGACTTGGTAGCATCATCAGCGTTCACAGCCCAGCGTGCCAGCCAGCTCTTGGGAGCATCGGTGATGAAGCTTCCGTTAGTAGCGGCATCCTTGACCTGAGTGACAAACTGGCTACGACGCTGCTTGCGAGCCAACAGAGAACCAAAACCGAACTCGGGGCTAGCAGCAACAGTAGCCGAAAGACCAGTAGTCGAAGACTTGATAGCATTAGCCACATACGCCCGCTTGCCGAAGAGCTGATCAAGGATCTTGTTATAAGCAGTCTCAAGCTGAGGAGCCTGGAGGTCATAGCCAGTGGGCTCCTTCCAGCCGCTCTTCTTGCCAACCTCGAGATTTTGAATAGGCTTCTCGGCCGTGAGGTTCTGGAGGACACCTCGAAGAGCCTGGGTAACAACGTCGGGAGCAATGTAGCCCAGCTGGTGGCCGACAATGGTGTCAACGCCGCCGGGACCGCCCTTCACGGAGGTCAAGACATCAATCAGAAGAGGACCCCACTTAGTGGTCTTGCGGTGGATCTGCTCCAAGACGGCAATTCGCTTGATGGATCGAGGGATGGCATCGACGAGTCTGGAGCCGATCCAAGGTCGGTAGAGGCGGGGAGTAAGGATAGCGGCACTGGCGAAGATCTCATCGGGACGAGCCTCGTCAATGGCCTGAGCGAAAGCGCCAGCATCAGAGCCAAAGATGAAGAGACAGTTCTCGGCATCGGGAGGGCCCGAGAATTCGAAAGCGCTGTAGTCTCGGCCGAGTGCCGTCTTGATCTGGGCCCAGATTCGCGCGGCGCACTTGTAGACGTCCTCGGAGGTGACCTGAGGAGGAGTTGTCTCAACGGTGGTGGCGGCCGATGAAGGGGCGATGGGAGTGCTGGACTGGCTGTCCTGGCTAGACTTGACGGAAGTTCCAGCAGAGGGGGCCTTGGAGGCGCTGGCGCTGGGGGGCACAGCAAGGTTTCCGTTGTCTGCGGTACCGTTCGCAACGGGAAGATCGTGATCCGAAGAGACGGCTGTGTGGCCATCATCGGCATAGATGCCGGACTGTGAAGAAGGGGCGATTCCAGCCTGGAATCGACGGACGCTCTCAATGTCGAGGATATCGCGAACAACTACGGCATCCTCAATGCCAATAGGCTTGTCCTTGGCAGAAGTAGAAGGGGCAAAGAAGTGGACAACACCCTTGCCGGTACGGATGGCGAGGGCATGAGCAGTCAAGGCCATGTCCTGGGCCTCCTGGAGGGTCTCGGACTGGACAAAGGTCCATCCTGAGTTGCGGATGGCGGTGATGACAGAGTAGTCGGCAAATGTCCGCGGTTGGAGGGAGACATGCAGTACAACAGGGTAGTTGGCCAGCTTGTAGAGGTGTGAGACGGAAGGGAGAAGGATGGTGGATGTGGTGGTAACGGAGACGAGCTTGCCAGCTCTGATGGGAGTGTATACCGAGAGCAGAGGGTCGGCATTGTGTCGCACGGGGAGGATCTATGGTTTGGTGGTTAGTGATCTAATCTCACGCAAACATGACGGTCAATTGCTCAATTGGCAGTTGGCATCAACTGAAGCCATCTCTTGAATTGTCGCTCTCAGGTCTCTCTGCCTTGAGGAACGACAATGTGTAGAGCAGCTAAGAAGCCATCCTTGGAGGATGTCGGGGATTTTTCGGAGAGAGCAATTGGGGGAGGGGTAGGCTCTCTGTAGTGCTGTAGCCGACTTACATCAGGGACTGCATCAGCGCTCTGGGCGACCAGGCTGCTATCCTTGCGGCCTGCGTACCGCTTCAGGTGGGAGGAGAAGTCTGATTCGGTGCCAATGGCGGGCTGGACGGAGACGACGACATCGCTGGAGAGGTAGGCGATCCGAGCCACTGTGAGAGATGGTTAGCCAATTGCTTTTTTTCATCGCTGAGAAATGCCAATTGAATTAGTTCTTGATGTTGCGCTTATGCATCTCGGCATAGATCAATGTTGCCTGAGCCGCTCTGTCTTGCGAGCTGCGGGCAAGCTTCCCAAGAGCACCAGCGCAGCACACTCGGCAATCCATCCGCATCCCAAACAACAAGGCATAGCAAAGAGACAAGACTCACCAGCCTCCTCAGGAGTCGTGATCTGGTGCTGTGTAGCAGCGTCCATTGTGACCCGTTCCGTCTTCGTCTTCGTATCGTCGGCTGTTGATTCGTATCCTGTCCGTCCTGGCTGGATATTCGACCTGGAGGAGATGGACAGAGCAGACAGGCTGCTTGCGCTTCACAAGGAAGAAGGTGGGAGATGTGAGAGAGAATGGAAGGAGGAGGATGGAGAGAAGCAAGGAAAGACACACAAGAAGAAAAGAAAACCAAGAGGACGGACTCGCTCACGCGGGATCCGGGGATCTTGAGTCTTTTTTTTCTTCCCTTTTTTACGAGATTAGAAAAAGGTTTCTTCCCTCTGGCTCAACATCGAAGGGGAAAAAAGAAGTTTGTAAACCGAAGCGCCCACGCCCTTCTCTACTAAAACGCCCCCCTCCTTTGCCCGGCCCCTCGCTTGCTCATTCCCTGAGCTCGCACGTCTTTTTTGCTCTGCCCTTGCCGAATTTTTCCCCGCGCCAGCGAAAAACAGCAGCGAAACCCATCCAGAGGCCAGCGGATTTGCTTGTATGAATCTTTGCCCTCGATTGCGTGATCGATTAGCGGG
>JAAGWO010001573.1:0-10694 GCA_013266205.1 Fusarium decemcellulare
GCTGCTGACGTCTCTGTCTGCAGCACGAAAAGCTAATATAGAAGAAGAAATCAGGATACAATGCCTTTGCATCCAGGTAACCGAGAAAGCAGGCCTTTTGTGGATCATTATCCCTTCTGGCCCACGCACTATACGCGTACCCTAGAATGACTTGAGGCCAGAGATCTAACTCTTGGCTCCGTACCGTCTTCTCAACCTGGACCGAGGTCACCTTTGTGAGAGGAACCTTTTCGCCGCTGAGGCTCTCAACTACCTGCACGATGCTGTTCTGAGTAGTGACTTCACCGTATGCAAAAACCATGCGGTTGATAGTCCTTGGGTCGGATATGATACGCGCAACGAAGCGGCCGACATCATCAATGCGGCTTGTGGCACAGGGAGCCAAGCCGTCATCCACCAGGAAATAGTCCGAGTACGCTGCGACGTGGTCCAGCTTTCCGGAAGGGATGTGAGGGATCATTATTTCGTGCCAAAAGCCAATGTCGATGACTGTGTATGGAAGGTAAATCCTCTTGATGTGTTCAAGCACATCTTCTTTCTTTGCAACAGTTAAAGGTGGCACTCCAGAAAAAGCGCTATATCGGGGGGAACAAGACAACTTCCGAATGCAAAATTCACGTACTCAATCTCGAATTGTCATGACACCCCTCGGTGGTGATGAAGTTGCCCACATATTTGGAACGAAACGCTTGACACCGGCCTTCAACGCGGCGTTCGCAAGGGGGATCTGATCGTTCGTGGAGTCTGGCGGTAGAATACATATTACAACGTCGATCCCGGTAATTATGGACACGAGCTCTTGTTGAGGGTTCTGCAGTAAGGCTGACGCGATCTTAACTCCGCTCTTTGCGAGTTGAGCTGTTGATGCCTTTTGGAGAGAGCCCGGCCGGATTAGGGCGGTGACTTCCTATTGCTGGGTTAATTCTTTCCCAAAGCAACAAAGCTAGGTTTCGATTCTCTTGACGAACAAACTTTGGCTCAGTTGAGTTGAGAAGGGCGGAAACGATGCTTGGTCCGTTTCTGCCTGTGGCTCCGGCGATGACAACTTTAATAGGGGTCGGCATAGCGATGAGTCCCCGGGTGGACGAGCTAATTATTTGGAGACGGATCTGAGCTCTATCAATCTTGAATGGATATGGCCCCAGAAAGGTTGTATACGGGAGTCTGAAAACTGATATACGAGCCGTTCTTCCAACCAATCTTTGTCGCCACGTAGGCCAGAGCGCCTAAATCAACCTGACACGGATTAAAAACTACGATTGTCGATATCATAGCTGTTTTGTTCAACGAGACAGGAGTCGGATAGACAGGTTGCTCACTACTCCGCGGAGCCCGCGGGTGCAACTCAACTGGGCCGCCCAGTCAGCTACATTGCCCGTGGGACCCACGCGACAAGACGGTGACTGACTTCTCAACCGGTACTCACTGGGTGTTATGTGTCATAGGTATGATACACGCTCGGGCACATCCGCGGTAGCTGTTCGCAAATGAAGGTCTATCAAAACTTCGCCTATATCAAGGGCGTAGCTACCAAATTCCGCAGGGCGATAAATAGGACGTGGTCTATGTTGTTCAATGATCAGTTAAACAACATTCCATTACAATATAGTCTCTCCCGCCCCTAATCTGACCCCTAAATCGAGTCCCTGTTGCCCATAATGTCTCCCCAAACCACCCCCCGACTTGAACCTTCTCCTAAGGCCCAAGTCACGGACAGCGTGAAGGGCAAGGCGGCTATTGTCACAGGTGGTGCTCAAGGGATTGGCGAAGCAATTGTGCGCTACTTGGCCCAGCACGGCGCCCAAGTTGTCATCGCCGACATCAACGAAACTCTGGCCAGGAAGGTGACACGAGAAGTTGGTGGAAATGTTGCTTTCGAAAGGTGTGATGTGACTCAGTGGACGGACAACTTAGAACTCTTTCGTCGCACACATGAAAAGTACGGCAAGATTGACATTGTGGTTCTCAACGCCGTTGAAGACCCCGAGGTCATCTTTGCCAACGACCCGGAACTCGACTTGGTCAAGGAAGCTAAGACCCAGGTCCAGTACAATTATCTAGCCGACGAAAGAGAGCACGGCAACAAAGACGCCCCGCTGAAGCCCCCCACGACCAAGATCTTCGACGTCAATATCACAGGCTACATGTACGGTATGAAGCTGGCTGTTCATTACATGGCCAAGAACCCCGGCGGGCGCATCATTGTTCTTGGGTCATCGACTTCATACATGGCCATCCCAATGGAGCCGCTATATGTGGCCTCAAAGCACGCCGAGCTGGGGCTAGCTCGGGCCACATGTCAGACATCTGAGGTTGTCGACAACGGCATTTCGATCGGCTTCGTGGCGCCTTTCCTAGTGCGGAGTCCACTCACGCAATACGTCGTGGATCTGGATTTTGTGCGCCAGAACTGCCCTCTGAGCGAGATGGAGGATGTCACAAACGCTGTAGGAATTATACTTACAACTCCAGCCAGGGAGGCAAACGGCATGAGTGTGTGTGTTTTGGGTCAGACCTTGACCGAGTTGGAGAAACATGTTGGTCAATACGTGCAGTCACTTCTCTTCTAGAGACAGGATGTTAGCTGAAGATATAAGTACCGCAGAAATTAGCAATAACAATGGACCCATCATTAACGTTCAACGCCCCCTACAGAGGTCAAAGAACTATCTGCTTTTGCTTGGTATCCAGCATACTCTCAAATGACTATCAATACCTCATAGAATATAAAATATTATCATAAAAGAACTAAGAGTTTTAGCTACTATATACTCTTAGCTCTTTATAAATGTGAGCATAGGATTCAGAAGAATCGGTTTAGTCATTCCCGTCACGGCTGTCACCCCAAGCACGAAATGCCGGCATCTAAATCTGCGTTGTAGAACTGATGAACCATTTTTATTATCACCATCGACTGTTCTATGAAGCAATAACCAACTCCGAGTTTGAACTTTAGTAACCCGTCGCGTCCATGTCTTCTTGTTCTAACGTCGCCGCGCGTTCCGCGGAGCCCGATGCACACATAGGAGCTGCCCGCATCCGTCGGACAGCGCGGGGAGCGCGGGGAACACGGCCGAATATGAAGAACAGACTAGAGAAGGAGTTGGTGATGTTATTACAGTCGATAAATCGCACCTAGAGACCATAAACAAGTTTGTTCGACGAACAACATTTCTCCTTTTCGCCATTCCAAATACTATCTCGTTACTGCTCTTTGAACATTCAACAGCCCAACAGATAATCTACAATGACTACGCAATCATTTCAAGGCAAGGTAATTGCCATCACTGGCGCAGCTAGGGGTATCGCACGCGGTGCTGCCGTCTATCTCGCCGAGCGTGGTGCAACCCTGTCGCTCTCGGATATCGCCGAGCCAGGCCTAGCGGAGGTAAAGAAGGAGATTGGAACCTCATTCCCTGGCGTCAAGGCCCTAACAGAGGTTGTCAACGTGGCAGACGCAAAGAGTGTTGACAACTGGATCAAAAGAACTGTTCAGGAGTTTGGAGGCTTGCACGGAGCTGTCAATTTTGCTGGTGTTTTGCGTAACACCACGGCCAAGTTTACCGATATCAAAGATGAAGACTGGCACAAAGTCATCGACATTAACCTGACCGGTACTATGTACTCGATGAGATCCGAGCTGTCAGTCATGAATGACGGGGGCAGCATTGTCAATGCCTCCAGCGTGGCCGCCCTCCAGGCAGGACCGGGAGTCGTCGCGTATGCCGCCTCCAAGGCTGGTGTCATCTCCATTACTGCTTCTGCTGCGAAGGAGGCTGGCAGCCGAGAAATCAGAGTGAACGCGCTCTGCCCGTACGTATATCCCTTGAACTCCAAGGTCACCTCCAGTGCTGACAGGTCTTGCAGAAGTGGTATCGACACTCCAATGTTTCGGCAATTGTCGGAATCTGGTTACACAGAGGAGATGATTCTCGCACCCAACGCTATCAAACGGTTTGGAAAGGTCGAGGAGTCAGCTGCTCTTATTGCGTTCCTTCTCGGAGATGAGTCCAAGTATATAACTGGAGAAACTATTAGGATCGATGGTGGCATGTGTGCATAGAAGAGTTCCAGCTCCCAAAGCTCTCACTTTTATAATAAACAATACGACAGTTCTATTTGACCTGCGCCAACTATACCCTGCGCACGATGGAAGTTCTGGCATGTTTGTTCTGGTCGCAAAGCTACCTAGACTTAACGAGCTACTATGGCGTCCTCGCGAATGCGGCGGGCCGGTCACTTAAAAATTGAGGCAAATCTTCGCTGAAGCGACACGAGTACGGCGACAAATGGGTAGCATTTACGACTAATAGGACCGACTATGCTGACCACGGTACCCTCTCAACAATGCTAAATGACAACAATTCCTCATGTGTTTGTATTTATGAAAGCCCAAATCCGATATAACCGTGTTCTCGAGTGCATGGAAAGCAATATCCTTGAAGCTTGGATGGGCGAACCACAGTGATGGTTGTTGAGCCAGCCATGGAAAGATTCATAAAAGTGACCAACTGTGCTAGCTTACATCCCGCTTAAGCTTTGTCTCATAATACTATAGTATGGCTTGTTACATTTTAAAATGTGGAGAATGCAGTGAGTAACGCTGGATTGTTTTGTTGCAATTAATATGCATATCCTAATACTACTGACATGTACATGCTCGTTACTTATGACCTTTTCAGGTTCAGGCCTTGTCGGCGATGATTTCGCGAATAGCGGCCCCAATAGATGTCCAAATCGGCTCTGGGTCGATTGAAACACCAACATCCATATGTTTATGGCAAATAGACACCGCTATCCTATCACGAATATCTGCCCAGGCAACAGACCCTCCTGCACCTGGACTGTAAATGATCTCGCGGTGGTCCCCTACTAGCGGATCGGAAGCACCCTTCTCCCCACCAAGCCAGAATCCAGCGGCACCGAACCATACGGGGATCGGAAGCACCTTGTCCTGGTCGTGTGCACCCTCTCGCAACCGCGTCAGACCCCTGACATAGTCCTGAGAGAGTAACCTCACTCCGTTGAGGCGCCACCTTCGGCAACCATGGCGAATATACGGGCTATCGCTGGGGCATTGCCAATAGCTCCTGCGCCGGGGTCGCATGCTTGACGAACAACCTTGAGATTGTGAACGTCTGAGCCATGGTAAACAGGCAATGGGCTGGCGTTGTATGTGTCCTCCATCAAGGGCGTGTTGCCACCGTAAAGAGTGGCCACCCTTGACAGCTCAGAGTCAGGAACACCGAAGTAAACGTCTTTTTCAACTCCGAGTGGTTGAAAGATCTCCTCATTAACGAACTGCCCGAAGGGACGATGTTTGGGATCAGTTCTGACGACCACCTCGCCCACAATCCAGCCCCATACCAAGACATGATAGGCATTTGCTGTTCCTGGAGGGAACTTTGGTGTAAACTCTGCGATATTGGTTACCATCCAGTGCCAGTCTGCCATTAGCTCTGGAGTTACGCCGTCTGGCATCTGAGGGATGCCTGCGCGGTGAGACAGAGCCATTTCGACAGTGATGCCCTCTTTGCCGTTGGAAGCAAACTCTGGCCAGTATTTGGCAATCGGGTCAGACAGCGAGATGAGGCCACGGTCGGCCTGGATATGGACCGCCAGAGCTGTTATGCCCTTTGTGACCGAAAAGACGGGGAAGATTGTGCTCGGAGTGACTGGCCGCTTCTCGGCCACATCCTCGTATCCTGCAATTCCTTGAGCGATCAGCTCGCCACGGAAGTATGCGGCAACAGAGACGCCTGTTTCTCCGCGATCAAGGACATTTTGCAGAGCCTTCGCTAGTCGAGGGTCTGAAGCAGAGATGTTGTTCGCCATGCTGAAGTTTTGGAGTAATAGAAAGGATATCTTTGTGAATCTGGTCCAATTGTGCAATGTCTACCTAAGAATCACGGCAATATTTAAGCCTAGAGTCGGCCATTTCTAACGACAACATCGTGGATATCTACGACCCATTCATTGTTCTACTTCCGCGGAATCCGTCCGAGGGGCTTCGGCTTCGGTCAGGGCAGATTGGTGCTCCGTGGAGTCCACGGGCAAGCCAGAGGGGAACTACTCAACATGCGGTGAGCGTGATCAGTTACTCAAGCTGTAGTGTAAGGTATTGGGCCGATTCGGAATGCGATTTTGTGCATTTGAAAGTGTTCTTTTGCTGATGTATTACTCTCTTATATCTAAGGGTGTGAGAGAGACAAAAACTAATGGCTCTCTTTTCTGCATTCCTTCAAGATAACAATGGAAAACATTGGCCTCTTCAACGCAATCCGTCTGGAAACTTACCTCTTGTACAAGTCCTCTCCTATCTTGCTTTGAGGTGGCTGCCTGAACTGACATTCAGTTGCATGGCTACCAAATTGCTGGCGGTGCGGAAGATGCCTTGAAGTTTCAAAAGGCGACTAATTGCTAAAAGACAAAAGCATCACTTCACTCAACCACGCCGAGGCTCCGATTCATACTAGACGGGTACGAGAGCATTGAGACAGACTTAGAGATATAATAAGACCGATATCGGGTTGATAATATTCCATCGGTCTGCTATGCTATGGTTGAGGAGCTGGTACGTTACGTTACGTTGCTCTTGGGGAAGTTTGAAGATCTATTCCTGAAGAGGATCCGGGCGCTCATTCAAACCAAGCTTAGCCATGAATGTGTTGGCATAGTCGCTATCCATAAATTCGAGGCTTTCCTCAATCTCTGTTCCATCTTCGGTCATCTTTAGAACCCAAAAGTATTCATTCTTATAGATCCCAATCGCCGTAGGTGCCCGACACTTAAGATAGAGAAGAACTTTCCGCTGCTCTATATCTACCATGGTTTCCTCATGTATAATAGTGAATTTAAACTCGGGAACTTTAGACCTCATATGATTGAGGACCGCCGTGAGACTCTCATGATTGAGACGCCCACTTTTCAGGCTTGCTGGTCGGTACTCATGTGTGGAGTCAGGTGTACGATAGGCCAGAACCGATTCTGGTGTCCATTTATTGAACTCCTCGATGTGGTCGTGGGCAGTCTTGAGAAGGCGGGCACGGTCTGGGACAGACATGATGAGGAGAAATTTGGAGGTTGTCAAAAATGGTGAAGATAAGACGGTAGGTAGAGGGATGCGCAGGCTGCTGGGCAGAGTACAGTTTGATGTCGCTCTGTGAAAGGTGATTTGAATTCCATTTATAATACGGCACCACCGCCAGCGCTGTACTTTGGAAGCCTCGAGTAACCCGTCATGGTCCTGTTCGGATGTTTCGGACATGCGACAATCGAACAAGACGATTCGTACGAGGTGGGGTTCCGGAGCTCCTGCCGTATCCGCTGTGATACGAAGTAAAAGTCGACGGAAGGACAAATCGCAGATGCATGGATGTCAATGCATTGCAAGGATCAACGATCGGGAGTCACGATCGTTCAACTTACCCCACCCGGCAATGTACGAGTTTTGGGTGGGGCAGCATAGAATCGTCGTTGGTCTGTCTCTTCAACTTGTTCGAGTCGACTTGCATAGACTCATATAATTCTGAGCTATAGTTCTAGCAAAGGTAGGATATCATCTGAAAAGAAGGCCAGTCTACTGCAAAGTAAGCATAAGGCAAAGCAAAACGTCTCATCTATTTTTTATCCCTGGTATTTTGATCGCCCACGACACCAAAATGTCATTCGAGACAGCATTCATCCCAGCTCGAGATCCCCAGGAGGGCGGCTATCCTGGATTCAACCCAAGGGTAGTCACCGACGAGGAGCTGAATATAGTCATACAGTACGATGAGACCATCACGCTCAGGGACGGGACGAAGATATACGCCGATGTTTACCGGCCTAGTGATGGGTCAAAGTGTCCTGTATTGCTTGCCTGGACGCCTTACGGCAAGCATGTTAACCCTTGGCTCAAGTGGGACAACATGCCGGGATGCGGTGTCCCATCCAACGTCGTGTCAAAGTACGTTGGCTTCGAGACGCCCGACCCTGGGTTCTGGTGTAAAAACGGCTATGCAGTCGTCACTGTGGACGCACGCGGTTTGTGGAACTCGGAAGGGGATGCGACCTTCATGTCTGCTCAGGAGGCTCAAGATTGTTACGACGCCATCGAGTGGGCGGGGACTCAGGAATGGAGTCAGGGGAATGTTGGCATGTCCGGCGTATCCTATCTTGCATGGTCGCAATGGCGCGTCGCGTCTCTCAATCCACCACATCTCAAGGCCATCAACCCGAATGAAGGCGTGACCGATTTCTTTCGCGAGATTGCTACCCACGGTGGCATCCCCGCCGCGTTTCTTGAGGGAATTCTGAAGCTACTCTGGTGTCACGGAAAACGCTCGGTCGAGGATATCGGTACAATGGTTGACCAGCATCCCTTGTTTGACGCCTATTGGAAGAGTAAGAACGCAGATCTGTCCAAGATTAAAACGCCAGCATACATCGTCGCCAGTTGGGCGGACCATGGCTTGCATCTTCGGGGAACCCTAGAAGGCTTCAAAAAGATCAAGTCATCTCACAAGTGGCTTCGGGTGCACGGCCGCCGGAAATTCCAGAGCTACTACGAGGACCAAGAACGTCAACGACAATTTTTTGATAAGTTCCTCAAGGGCATTAAGAGCGAGGTTGACTTCTGGCCGAAAGTGAACGTCGAGATCCGTGAACGATTCTACGTGGGCAACTCTAGGGCAGAAGACGAATGGCCTCTCGCCCGGACACAGTATACAAAGCTATACTTGGATGCAGGAGGTCATTGCATGACTCTGGAACCCGTCTCAAAGATACACGAAGCCCGATACAATGTCGATAAAGCCCCTGGTGTCACTGAAAGTCTACAGTTCCAATACACTTTTCCTCAAGATACGGAACTCACAGGTCATTCAAAGCTACGACTCTGGGTGGAGGCACAAGGCAATGATGACATGGACATATTTGTAACCCTCGATAAGGTTGATCGGACGGGGGATAAAGTGCCGCTGCCGTGGAGATCTTTACGCTCCGACGGTCCCCTCGTCACTGGATGGCTCCGAGCCTCCCACCGGGAATTGGACGAGAGCCTCTCTACACATTATCAGCCGGTTTTGAAGCATGCTCGCCAGTTGAAGATGAAGTCCGGCGAGGTTGTGCCCGTTGATATTGAGATTCTATCGACGAGCGTCCTATTTCGACATGGTGAGAAAGTTGTTCTTACAGTCGCTGGGAGCGACCCATTCATTGATAGCGCATCGGCGAACAATCACGTCAAGGTGTTAAATAAGGGAGTCCATGTCATTTATGCTGGTGGGAAATATGATTCTCATCTTCTTATTCCAGTTATTCCGAGGACTACATAGGTATTTGTTGAATCGATGTCTCGTGCTCGTAAATATCTACCCCGAAAACCTGAAAATACTGTTGAATCCTTCGGTATGTTCCGGCGAAGTCAACCTCATTTTGAACAAAGTTGTTCCTTCTTCTTCGACAGACGTTGGAATTATAAAGTCTTTGGGATCGCATGCCTCGACAAAATGGTCTCGAACCGTTTCTGGAGTAAAACTCCCCTCCGGGCAGAAACAGCCCTTTGTCTCCGCCAAGAGAATTCGGCCAACACTACGGCCGTAGGACGTGATAAATTCGCCATTCGCTTTGCAGTCCTCATGCACGAGCCACGCAACAACCTGAGAGGTTGCCGAGGCCGGGAGCATCTCCTTCAAGAACTCGAGTATTCCGTCGTTGGAAGCCATCTGTCGCGCCATAGCAGTGTTTGCGGATGGCCCGAAACAGTTTACCAAAATGCCGTGCTCTGGGCCCTCTATGGCAAGAGACCTTCCCAACCCGAAGAGGGCACCCTTTGCGGCGACGTATGCTGCATTGCTAGGCATTCCAAAGAGCGATGTTGAGCATACAATGAGTACGCGACCGTACTCTTGTTTCTGCATGTGTGGCCAGACGAGCTGGGTCAGCATCCAGCTGCCCCAAACGTGTACTCCTATCATTCGAGATAGATCAGAGTCGGTGAAGTCGGCAAATGATTTTTTGATCTCGATCCCCGCGTTGTTAATCAAGATGTCGATCCGGCCATATTCTTCAATAGCTGTCGTGACCAAACATTCCGCAGTTGCTCGGTCAGCGATCGACCCTGAGACCGCGGTGGCAGTGCCGCCCGCTTCTCGCACCTCCTTAGCAGTATCCTCGACACTCTCTTTGACCAGATCGTTCACAACAACAATGGCACCAAGACTTCCAAGGAGCAAAGCATGCTCACGGCCCATGCCCTGACCAGCACCCGTGATAATAACGACTCTGCCATCGAAACGCAGCTGTTCGGAATTGTTTGATGGCATGATGGGATATGTTTCAATCAAGAACGTTTATGCGGAAGCAAGTCTGGAAATTCGAGGTAATGGAGGGCTCTGCAAGTCTGGGAGTATAAAGCAGTGAAGACGACGACAATGGCCGAGAATATGGTAATTTATGGATTTTATTAATCGTCGATCGTCTCATATTCTCGGGGTTCGGCATGCCAGAACTCCCCGATGCTTGGATCCTACGGGTGGTTCAGTCCGTAGATTCAGAGTCGAGAGCTGATCCGCGGACGTCTGTGGTTACGGATGCTTAATTGCTCCGGTCTCCCGAGAATCTTTAGCATTTCGTCTACATTACTTTGTTTTCAAATTATTTTAACTTTAAAATTATTCTTATTAAACTTCTTTAAGGTAATAGAGAAATAT
>JAAGWO010001574.1:0-12822 GCA_013266205.1 Fusarium decemcellulare
CCCTCCCCCGCCCCCGCCGCCTCCTCCAGTTCTTGCTCGCCCCCTTGCTTCAACCTGTTCTTCTCTCTCTCCATCCACATTCGTTCTTTTAAACCTATTCATTCTCTCGTTAGATTTACTTTCACTGTCTCTTCCCTACAGCTCTCTTGTCTCTTTCGCTCTCTATTCTTTCTCACCACCTTCTTTTTTTGTTTCCTCGTTTTTGGATACACGGGTTATTCACCCCCGGGTCCTACACTGTCGTTCCACCTACTACCGTCGTTTCTCTCGAATCACTAACCTTTCTCTTCTTGATTGACATTCGTTTCTTTCTGGGCTCTTTTTGCTGCCTGTCCACTCTCTACAGACTATCATCTACCTACAACACCAAAAACACCACCCTTCCGACAGTATGGCCATGCGACGCTTCTTTACTTCGGCTTTGGCCATGGCGGCTACCGTTGCTGCTGCTCCTGTTCGTAAGTGATCGGGATATTGGCCGCTTGGGAACGAACACTGACAAATATCAGCTCAAGCTCCTGAGGACAGAAATTTGTAGGTCCTTTCTCCTCTATCTTGACCTGATAGAGACGCTGACCGAGTTTAGTGTCACTACTATTACTCTCACCACCGCCTCGACCATCACTCACACCGTCGCCCATGCCACTCCCACTCCTACCGGCGCCGAAACCGTCCCTACAGGTTACCCATCCGAGCCCGACTCTGGTTACCCCTTGGGTCCTGGATCTGGCTCTGGCCTTCCCGGAATCTCCTACGCCCCCTATCGTGGCGACCACCAGTGCAAGACCAAGGACGAGGTCCATGATGACCTGTCCCGCCTGAAAGGTTCCTACTCTTTGGTCCGTATCTACGGTACCGACTGTGACCAGGTGCCCATCCTCTACTCATGCGCCAAGGACAGTGGCATGAAGCTCTTCCTCGGCATCTGGGACCTCGACGCAGTCGCCGAGGAGGCTCAGAAGATTATCGACGGAGTCAACGGCGACTGGAGCATTGTCAAGACTGTCAGCGTTGGAAACGAACTTGTCAACAATGGAGCTGCCAGCCCCGCTAAGGTCATCGCTGCAGTTAAGCAGGCCCGCAACATCCTCCGTGCTGCTGGCTACCAGGGTCCCGTCGTCACCGTTGATACCTTTGTTGCGGCCAGTGCCAACCCAGAGCTCTGCGCCGAGAGCGACTACTGCGCTATCAACGCCCACGCATTCTTCGACGCAACCGTCTCGGCCGACCAGGCGGGATCGTGGCTCACCAAGACTGTCAAGAACATCAAGGCCAAGTTGCCTAGCGACAAGAGGGTCGTCATCTGCGAGACCGGATGGCCCGTTAAGGGTAACTCCAACGGCCTTGCCGTGCCAGGTCTGGCCGAGCAGAAGAAGGCGATTGCGGCCATAGAGGCGGCCTTTGCTGACAACATGGACGACCTGATCCTCTTCTCCGCCTTCAACGACCCCTGGAAGAAGGAGGAAGCTCCTACCTTCAACTCTGAACCGTACTGGGGCATTGATGGCGCCGTTTCTTCGTCTAACTAGTAGAAGGGTTTGACGCTATCTCCCCCCTTCCCTCAGAACATTTGCACTCATGTATTTCTTTTCCACTTTTGCGTCTTTGGTATGCTGTCTTATTCGATACTTTTGTATAGTAGTATTTTTGTCTTTCTATGCAAATTTGGCAGCTAGCTTTGTGGTATGCAGGACTGTACGCACCTGGGGGTGGGTATCGAGGTTGGAATCACTAGTTGTTGACTCTGGAAGCAAAAAACAAGGAGACAGAGATATGAGAATGCATGTATGCTCGTCACGAGCGAGTATGGCGCGAGTCTTTGACACTGGCTTCTAGCCGTCTTGTTCCCACCCCCTTCTGAAAGGGCGCCAGTTGCTTACGATGGATACGAAAAGAACATCTTGTTATTACACCGAATGAATTGAAATGTATCAAGTTTAATTTTGTCTTGGTAGAAGATACAGTTGGTGATAACGGTTCCTTATAGAAATCACCAAGACGGCTCTGATTCTAACTAAACTAAACATGATCCTGAGGTTTTCTATTCGGTCTGGTATAGCTAGTACAGACTTTTAATGCTGTGAAGCAGCATCATCACAGGTCCATAAGGGACTTCATCATCATAAGGCTGAGCCCACATAATCATGACAATTCCTTAACACCGTAGCTCATATGATAACCCTGGCTTTTCCAAGAATGACTCCGTGCCGGCTGGCCCCAATATCGCTGCCATCAAGCAAAGTCGCTCTTTTCCAAGAGATCAACGCCTCCGAAGACCGCCTGCATAAGCACTTCGCCAAGCACCATGCTGAATTGAACGATATGCCTGCCACTAACAAAGAGATGGAGGTCGTAAAATGCAACAAGGAATGAAAGGCTAAGGGTGTCATCTAATACCATTGCTGGAGATGCCCCTTTAGCCATAGTGATGCTAAACAACAGTTCGCCGTTCTCAAAGCCGAACCCGCACAAATCCCAACGGGATTCTCGAATGAATTCTGGATTTGTCTTTATAAAACTGACGTAGATGGATGTATACACTCATCATACAGGCCTCTCGTAGGTGACCAATAACAAGTGATTCCGCAGAGTCAATCATCCGGAGGGATGTTCTTCCTGTTTCAGAAGAAATCGCTACGGTTTGTTCAACAGATCCAAAGCTGATCCAAGAATTGATCGAGCTCAATGACACGGAAACGAGAGCCAATGCTCTCATCTTTCAACGGGCCATTCCAGGCTGATGAGCGACTTGACTTCCATGACACAACCTCAACGCTCCAGCCCATTTTCAGGGCCCGTTGGGCGTAGGCCAGGAAGCCATCCGAATACTTGGCCGGCCGGGCATCCCCAGTGGCCAAGACAAGCGTGCCAGGGTTGTCAAAATACTGCATGACAGACTCGCCGATTCGAATTTGGAGTGTCTCATCAACCATGTCCTCGACATAGCGAAAGCCGCCCGTCTCGAAGAAGCCGTGATCATCCGAATTGGCATTTTCTGGGCGACGATTGCGGAGGTCGACTCGGTAACCGAGATCTTGTAGTTCCTGAATGAAGGGGGGCTGCCCTCGATCAGGATGCATGGAGCACCCGACATTGAGGCATTCCGCGTGTCGATCGCGGAGGAGCAGCTCGTGGAAGAATTGGAGATTCATCTGAGGGAGCGGAACGAAACGTGTTGACTCTGATAGAGAATATTTCGCCCTCAGAGCCTTTTGGAAGCCGATTATAATGTTGGACATGTCAATAAAGACATGAATCCCGTTGGAGGCAATATTTGGAGACTCCTTGCATATCATAGAGTCGACGACGCGTTGATGGACAAGCTTGCGCATCAGCTTTTCATGCTTTGCTTCTGCCGAATCGGCGTGGCCATGAATCTCTGTGACAGGCCCATACCTAAAGTGCTGATATGAGAGGATGTGTCGCGTTAATTCAGGTTTCAGGCCACCCCAAACAACAATTTTGGATTGAGAGCCATCTCTGCGATGGCTTTTATCCTTGGCCTTGGGCGTTTTGTTGATGCCCTGCTTGGGCTTGGTAAAGCTTTCCAGGTGAGACTCGGTTGAGCTCGGTGGTGTCGAAGCAGCAGTTGAATAGGATGTAACGGGGAGCAAGTCGGTGTCGGAGCCAGATGCAGCCTCTGAGTCAATAAATGGGTCGAGGGTTGGCTCAGCTTCCGGCGCTCTGGTTATGCCAGCTGGCTGGACATTGATCTCTGCTTCAGAAGGCCGTTTGAGAATCGTAATTGGTTTTGCTTTCGTAGGAGAGCTTGATGGAAATTGATGGGGTCCTCTGGCGTCTTGAATGCGAAGTTTGTCGAAAAGTCGCTTGAAGTTGCCCAGAGTGGTCGGCTTGTCGGAGTCACCCGAGTCTTTGGGATATGCCCAACAAGCCAAATCTTGCGGGGCTAGCCGGGTGGTGAAGTCTCCGAGCTTGAATGGCCTGTTTTCCTCAGCCGCCTTTGACTCTGGTGCCATATTGCTACCAGGTGGCTCGTGAGGAGATTCGTCTATTGAGAGAGTTGGTGAAGAAGCCATTACAATCAGAATAGACGTATGTAGACATAGGGGCCGTTTATTTGGCGCGCAGTTAGCTCGTCAAGGCACCCGAGAGGTCCGGCGATTGTGGACGCGGGAGAGGTCGTCACAGAGCTGCGGAATAGTGTTCTCAGACTTGATAGATGAACCGTCTAATCCTGACGGCGAACGATCCTAGGTGGATAAGGAAGAAGGAAGAAAGGCGCGAGGGATCTCTGGGTAGTGGTTCGCCACCGTTGAGGAGGCTGAGGGTCCAAGATGTGTTGGCACAGAGCCACAAGGTGAGAAACGAGGAAAGCAGAAGGTAGAAAACCAAACGAATAAGACAGAACAGCGAAGAGCAAGGCTAAAAGCCCAAGAAATGGTCCCGAAGATAGGTCTTGTGCGTCAGATTTTGCCGCTTGATAGAAGCTAGCAGTAGATGGATGAACGAGGTCGATCGACTGCGGAGATCGGGCTGCCGGAATCTCGCGAGCCAATACCCAAGACGATGAAGGGCAGACCGGAAATGGCGCAGAAAGAAACACTTTACGTATCAAGGATTAAAGCCGAAAGAATAAATGGGATGAGAAAAGAAGAAGGAAATCGTGAGTTGGAAGTATCCGGCATCACGGCAGACATGGATAATGAAGCTTGGACAAGAGAGAGAGAGGAAATGTTGACGGTGAGTCAAGACGCCGGGAACCAGGTGACTGCGATGCGCTGGCTTGCTGAGGCTCAGCGCCGCCTTCCGAGTGGCGAGGATCTTTCTCGGCTAACATGATACCCCACACTCTCCGCCACAAGCGGTCGGCCTCCTGCTGGAACTCAGATCATCAAGAAAAGGTCAATGGAAATCTAATCACGAGTTGAAATAGGCTTTTTTATTCTATGGTTAGATTCTTATTAATTCGTTAGCTTGGCACTTTGCTTAGAGCTTAGGTAAGATACAACAACTACGATAGACTTCCTTCAACTGTTGGGTGTGACATGGAAGGTAAGCTCAGAGGCTTGTTCAAAGCTGTAAAGTCTGGAACTTGACGGGCGATATAACGCATACGCGACTGCAAGTTTTACTACTGTGATACAGAGTATTGGTCATGATGCCCTAGGTTTCTGTCTTCTGTGTAATCCTTATTGGGTTGCCTGTGACGCTATCTAGGTGGTGATCGCTCGCCAATGTCTTGGATGATTGTACCGGAGCAGTGATTTGTCAAATTTCTAACCTAGCTCATGGATAACGGCTTTTCATACTTCATATCATAATATGTAGCTAATCCTCCCATGTCCATCTCACAACAAGCCTGTTGTGGCCCCCAAGTTTCCTGTTTCATATAAAGAGTCAAGTCGAACCATGCTAGTCTCTAGAGAGTGTGGTTTATGTAGAACGAGACCTAGACATGTCCTTCGCGAACAGACGCGTACCCGCTCCGGTTGCCAGTTCTGGGGTTGCAAGCCCGGCTCAGTATTGGAGCTGGCTTGCTGGTTTTTAAGGAGAGTTTGTGTCCTGGAAGAGCCAGGACTTTACCTCCCATTATAGACGGCATTGACCGGTCTCATTCCATGGAAACGAAAATCATAAATGACCCGTCGCCGCATAAAAACTCCTTAGCAGTCAGATAAACTCCGCAAATCACGCCGTGTTAAATCATTCTGGTCTGTATCACCGTCGGAGATCGAAGCTCGCCCGCGATGATTCAAAGCTAGGTCGCACCGAGCTGCTCGAGCTACGTCTTCGTCGCGCCCTCTGCTCACCAGGATCGGCCGGGTTAAGACCTGTGGACTTCGCAAACATGTTCAAAACATCCGTGAGTGAGATAACTCCACTAAGTCTACCCGAGAGGCGTGCTCCTGCCATGGCAGACGCAGGCACGGCAGCTGTAGGGATGGGCGACACTGGTACTGCTGCCGCAACCACGGGGGACGGGGGTGCTGGGTTCGTAGGTGCGGTGGATGATGCCGCCGCGACAGCCGGTGGTGGCGCCCCCGTGCTCGTGAACCCTTGCGGTCCCATCAAGGGCGTAGCGGGGGCCGAAGGTGAGGGAGATGCCGACTCGACCACCCACATTCGGTGGGATCGCGTCGCAACGAGCTTGGCGACTGTATGGGTTAATGTCGAATAGGGATTGACATAAAAAACGGGGAACACGTCGCGACCATGCTCGACACCTCGCTCGTTCAGTATCACCGAGATGAAATTCATGCAGGATGAGTTAAGCAGGTGGGCGTTGGAGCTCTTGGTCAAGTGACGGACATCCTTGGTTGAGATGTTACCCACCACATTCAACCCGTTGTCGACCACAGCAACACTAGTAAGGCCCTCATTGTTCATGAGCGTCAGGGCGTCGGATAAGGGTGAATCAGAACTTTAGGAAAAATCAGTATGTGTTTGACCATTATGCCAAAATTGCAACTCACTTGACAGAGACGATCTCCTTGGTCCCGATCCCTATATCTCGGAGCATAACGGGATAAAGACGGTCAATAGAGGGAAAGTTGACGCCCTCGTTCCAGAAAAACTCGACGATCCGCAGCTGGCTTGCGATGCCTACAACTTCGCCATTGGGGCCCGTAACTAATAGGCGATGGATGCCACTGCCTAGGATCTGGATGGCTTGAGCGAGATTCTCGCTTCCAGGCAGGGTGACCAGTGATTCCTTGCGAAACAGGGGCATGACATCCCGGAGCGGGATCTGGCCTCCTTGTTGAGCCTTAGATAGGATGGAGTTGAATAGGTCCACTTGATCCTCTTCAGGTTTGGTGAGGCCTACGACGACGAGCAGGTAGACGTTGAGATCGGTGTAATCGAAGGTAGAGATGGCGGTCTGGGTGGAAGCATCCTCGCGGACTAAGACGACGTTGGTAGGGCTTTTGAGGAGGAGCTATTCAAGCTGTGGTTAGCCTGGCGGTCGGTAAAACGCATTGGCCCAAGACTGTAGAGACTCGAACTTTACGATATCTCGAAAACCGCTGTGGGAAGCTTACTTTGGTGGCCTCTTCGACGCTGTTGTCGAGCTCCACCCATTTCACGTCCTCCAGGGACACGAGCTCTCCGATAGCGACATCTCGCCAATCGCGACCGGCAAACTTGGGATTAGCATGCTTGTTTCCCGCGGGAGGATGATTGAGAAGCTCCTGGAGAGCAGCCTGGGTGAAAGAGGGATGCCGTTGGGAGCGTGGAGACGAGGGCGCATTGCGAAGATTCTCGGCGAAGCTCTGGCGATGGGCAGACTTGGCCGAGCTTGGGCCTGAACCGGCGGAAATGGAGACGGAGGGAGATCGCTGGGAGAGCGCGGGAGGTTTATGAGAAGCGGAAGAGTTGGAGGCGGCGCTATTGAGGCTGGTTGAGCTGGTTGCGCGGGCGTCCTTGAGCTCGCGAGGAGCAGAGCCTGGAGAAGGGTCCATGGCGGGAGAGGCTATATTCACGACCCCGCTATGAATTGGCTGATGACCTTGACGGTCGATGATCGACTTGGAGAGTCGGAAAGGCGACGCAGCTTGGGATATTGAACAAGCTGTATCGATCGAGATTGCCTGACAGGATGGGGGCGGCGATTGTTTCAAAATCGCGACAGTTAACAATTGACGAGGAGATAGATGATGGATGGTATGGCGCGACGAGAGAGCAGAGAGAGCAAGAGCAGCAAAGCGTAGAATGAGCGACCTTGATGATTGTCGAGGGTTCACAACTTGAAGAGTCACAGGCCAAGAGTCAGGATACAAAAGTCAGAAGGACGGTCGCCAAGGACGCGGGTTGACTGAGCGGCGGATGAAGTGGAATGGTTAATGCGGCGGAGGTTGGTCTGGGAACAGGCGAGGGCCGCGAGGGGCACGAGGTTGCAATCCAAGGTGATGAGTGGGCGGGGCGAGCGCGGGAGCTTTTACATGATGACATAGCCTCAGGATTGGTGGAGTGCCGTGCCCCGCGATGCTTTGGTTATGGGCAATGTCGACGGCCGTTGGCTTGGCCATTGGAATTGATTGATAAATCATGCTGGAGCGACATAAAATTCACAAATCGCTGCCATTGACGAGATATGTGATAGGGGTCCCGTATTACCGGCTTATCTGCAGTATTAAAGAAAAAGCTGCCGGTCACTGATCATGGATTCATATCCGCATCTGGCTGATGTACAATCGACACCTGAAGATCCATCCCCGAATGTACCTTATCCGGACAGCTTCGCAACGATCTGCCAGAGCTTATCACCAGCGGCCAAGAAGAGCAAGACGTCACTGGATGATAAAACTGTGGATTACTGTAACAAGGAGCTCCCGGGTTATCCATGCCCGTGCCCGTAGCTCGGATTCCTGGTCGAGCTCCGAGTCCGGGCCCGGTGCTGCGGTCCTCATGGCGCGATTCGGTCACGGGCAACAAAGAAATCGAGCAGGGGCCTTGGGCTGAAAGATCTCGACGCAAGATGCTGGTACCGGCATGGCTTGCCTTCAACGAATCAAGTCTCTTGAATTGGGTCTGGTGGAACATGAATACGTTCCTGTTTTACACGGAAAGATCGGGAGGCGTACGTATACTTTGACGTATGCGGCCTATGTCTGTGGCTTTGCCTAGGACGAGCTGAGGTCCCGTATCGTATCCGTCTTGAGTCGGAGTGATTGCAGCAGGCCATGGCGTGCAATTCGTGTATCACGTTTTAATTGTTGAAATAGTTGTCGACGAGAATTCATTGATGCTATTTTTTAATCAGGATCCATATCGCCAACTAAGCATTGCTCTACTAGCCCGTGCCAGAATACCTACCTAGTTGTTTCGTCTTGGGCATACGGAATATCCCCTTACACTATGGCAAGTAAACAGATGCTTATTGAGGTAGATTCGAGGCTGTACAATAGCCAAAGCTGTGAAATCTTTCATTAATGGTTATCAAAGCATTATGCAATCCTCTAGAATGGCCGAATTTATTCAAGAGTTGCTGCCGTGGTGACCTCCACAGACTCATGTCATCGGCGTCACCCCATACCACACATACCTATCTACTAACAGAGTTGCCAGCAAGACTGTACTCGTACTGTTAGCGTGCATAAAGCCAGGTGGTTGTGGTGTGGTGGGGTCCTAAGCAAGGAAAACGCCTCCAGACTCGAAGCTGCAAAGAAGAGGGAGAGAAAAAAAAGTCGGCCAATTATTTTGGCCGCTTGTCCCCGGCAGCTCTTTGTGCGATGATACCCATCACCCAGCTATTGGCTGCTGTCAAGCAAGCACTGTTTCGTGCCGTGACCATCCATTTCCAATGGCCGACGGTCTGACCAGAGGCACCTTAGGTATCGACACACTTATTTTAGGCAAATTCAATCCAAAACGTGTGCATATGCAGGCGAAGAAAGTTTGGTAGGCTCTGCCACATCGTGAAGGAGGAAAAAAAGGCGTGTTATCGATATGAATGTAAATAAAAAAGCGGCCAGACACCAACGACACCAGTGAAATATTTACACTAGCGACAGACCCGTCTCCGCGCACCCTTTGTTTTTTTTTTCTTGGGCTCTTGTTGGACCTCAAGTATCTTGCCCGCAATCGATAGCTGGCGGGGTACCTGGACACGACCTTGGGCTTCCCCTCCCCCACTTTGATTTCGCTCCCATCCATCCCTCCCTCTTCACTTTCTTTCCCGCTTCCCACCATTTGGGAATCTTGGAATCCTCGTCCCTCAAAGCGACGCCTACGGCCTCTCAAAGCCCGCGCCCTCCTACGGCTCGCAGCTTTCTCGCACATTGTATCCCTTTCCTCGACCTCTACCACTCCTCTCGCCGCGGCCGACTGAGATCCCCCGCCATCGCTTTCGTCGTCTGCTGGTGGACATCACCATCAGCAAACCTCCATAACAATGTCTCTGCTTCCGCCGGACGTTCACGCAGAGCTGACCCAGCTCTTGCAAGCTCTGCAGTCCTCGGATAACAGCATACGATCCCAGGCCGAAGAGCACCTGCAGAACAACTGGACCGCGACCCGTCCCGAGGTCCTGTTGATGGGCCTTGCTGAACAGATCCAAGGTGCCGGTGACAATGCGACTCGCTCCTTTGCCGCTGTCATTTTCCGCCGGATTTCTTCAAAGACCCGCAAGGTCGAGTCTGGCGAGAACCTCGACCTCTTTATTTCTCTGGCCAAAGACCAAGCCGCCGTCATCCGCCAGAAGCTCCTCGAGACCCTGGCCGCTGAATCAGAGCGTCTCGTTCGCAACAAGATTAGTGACGCTGTTGCCGAGGTTGCTAGGCAATACACGGAGAATGGTGAGCATTTTAGTCACTCGATTTGCCGTGCTCTATTACTGTGCGCGTCTTTGCTAACACCAAATCAACAGGCGATCCTTGGCCTGAATTGCTAGGCGCCCTCTTCCAGCTCAGCCAAGCTCCCGAGCCCGAGAAACGAGAAAATGCCTTCCGAGTCTTCGCTACGACCCCCGCTATTATCGAAAAGCAACATGAGGAGGCAGTCCTCCAAGCTTTCCAGAAAGGTTTCAAGGACGAGGCCGTCATGGTACATATCACACCTCCCGCGGGGCAATTTCTTTGTTCCTGCACCTATATACTACAGCGCCGTTAACCACGTCTACAGGTTCGTCTCGCAGCCATGGAGGCCTTTGCCTCTTTCTTCAGGACCATCAACAAGAAGGGGCAAGCCAAGTACTACGCCCTCATTCCCGACGTCCTCAACATTCTTCCTCCGATCAAGGATTCTCAAGATTCCGACGACCTTAGCAAGGCGCTTGTTGCCCTTATCGACCTCGCAGAGTCGGCCCCCAAGATGTTTAAGCCTCTTTTCCAAAATCTAGTTCAGTTCAGCGTCTCCGTTATCCAGGACAAGGAGCTGGACAACATCTGCCGCCAGAACGCCCTTGAGCTCATGGCCACCTTTGCCGACTACGCCCCTTCTATTTGCCGAAAGGACCCTTCATACACGAATGACATGATCACCCAATGCCTGAGCCTCATGACCGATTTGGGCGAGGACGACGACGATGCTGCCGAATGGATGGCATCGGACGACGTAAGTGCCCTCTGCATACCTCCCGCTTTTGGGCTCGTTGCGCTAACCGTACGCCATAGTTTGATCAAGATGAAAGTGATCAAAACCACGTTGCTGGCGAACAGACCATGGACCGACTCGCCAACAAGCTCGGAGGCCAGACCATTCTGGCTCCCACCTTCAACTGGCTCCCCCGTATGATGACATCTATGGCCTGGAGGGACAGACATGCGGCACTCATGGCTATCTCAGCCATCTCCGAGGGCTGCCGAGACCTCATGATTGGTGAGCTCAGCCAAGTGCTCGACCTGGTGGTCCCCGCTCTCCGAGATCCTCACCCCCGTGTGCGATGGGCTGGCTGCAATGCCCTTGGCCAGATGAGTACCGACTTTGCTCCCAAGATGCAGACTGACTACTACGACCGAGTTCTTACGGCTATTATCCCTGTACTTGACTCTCCTGAAGGCCGTGTTAAGTCTCACGCAGCTGCTGCCCTCGTTAACTTCTGTGAGGAAGCTGAAAAGAGCATTCTCGAGCCTTACTTGGATGATCTGCTATCTCACCTTTTCCAGCTTCTTCAAAATGAGAAGCGATATGTTCAGGAGCAGGCCCTGTCCACAATTGCCACCATTGCAGATGCTGCTGAGGCCGCTTTCTCCAAATACTACGACACCCTTATGCCCCTACTTGTCAATGTTCTCCAGAACCAGAGCGAGAAAGAGTACCGTCTTCTGCGAGCTAAGGCCATGGAATGCGCTACTCTAATTGCTCTGGCTGTGGGTAAAGAGCGCTTGGGACAAGATGCCATGACCCTCGTTAATCTCCTTGCCAACATTCAGACTAACATCACTGACGCGGACGATCCTCAGGCACAATACCTCATGCACTGCTGGGGCCGTATGTGCCGCGTTCTGGGCTCAGACTTCCTTCCTTTCCTCCACAACGTCATGCCTCCGCTGCTGGAGCTCGCCATGGCCAAGGCCGACATTCAGCTGCTTGACGATGATGATCAAGTTGAGCAGATGCAGAATGAGGAGGGCTGGGAGCTGGTGCCCCTCAAGGGCAAAATGATTGGCATCAAGACCAGCACCATGGATGATAAGCACATGGCCATTGAACTCTTGGTCGTCTACGCCCAGGTCCTTGAGGCCTCATTTGCCCCCTATGTTGCGGATATTATGGAGAAGATTGCTCTACCCGGTCTTGCCTTCTTCTTCCATGATCCTGTCCGCTACATCTCCGCCAAACTCGTTCCTCAGCTGCTAAGCTCCTACAAGAAGGCTTACGGTCCTCAGTCCAGCGAACTCCGTGGACTCTGGACCGCAACTGTCGACAAGCTCTTGGAAGTGCTCACCGCGGAGCCTGCCATCGACACACTGGCTGAGATGTACCAGTGCTTTTACGAGTCGGTGGAGGTTGTTGGCAAGGAGATTAACGANNGGTGGAGGTTGTTGGCAAGGACTGTCTCACCGCAGACCACTTGAGTCGGTTCATCGACTCGGTTCACTCGGCCATCGAGGATTACAAGGATCGTGTTGCTCAGCGTGCGGAGGACAAGGAGGGCGCCACCGCCGATGATGTCGAGGACGAGGCTGAGGAGACTCTGATGGCCATTGAGGACGACCAGACTCTTCTGTCGGACATGAACAAGGCTTTCCATGCGATTTTCAAGAACCATGGTGCGGCATTCTTGCCTGCTTGGGAGCGCTTGATGAGCACATACGAGGGCTTCCTGGCTTCTCCCGATCCTACCCAACGCCAGTGGGGACTCTGCATCATGGACGATGTGCTAGAGTACTGCGGCCCAGAGAGCACGCGATATGCTAACTA
>JAAGWO010001576.1:0-11656 GCA_013266205.1 Fusarium decemcellulare
TCCCGCCTTATAATTAGCTAAATATAAGCCCTATTATAGGGCTCTTATTATTATTAAAATTAGCTTAAATAGTATTTCCTTTGTAGAAAAATAAGGCTCTTTTAACCCTCTTTGAGGTGCTCCTTTATGTGCAAAAATAGCTGCTAGTCACACTTAATCAGTATTAGCCAGATAGAGATACTCCGACATGAGTCCCTGCAGGATGAACTAGATGATCCTCATGACGTCGGGTGAAATTGTTCATCATGTCTTCTTTTCTTGACTGACAGACATTGTCCATCACTTTAACAACCACCCGAAGCGACATGGACTCGACAACTCGGCCAATGCCAGGCATGGCATCTATGATCAATCGCGATGATGAGTCTGACGACTCAGCTACACCAGGTATTGATACACACGCAAGAGGTAATGATGACCGGATCGAAGCATCTTGGTTACTGACCATATCTACAAGACGATGGCCGAATCGACATTGAGATACCCCCGAGGCTCAGTCGCCGCCTCTCCAAGCTTCCAAACTTTGAAGAACTCGACTCTCATCCTGGAGAAGCATCACCGGCGTACCAAGCGTATGATCATCGAAATCGTACTGTCATCGGTCTCAACATCGTGATCCAAGTGATTGGAAGTCGCGGCGACATCCAGCCATTCGTCGCGCTCGGAAAAGAATTGCAGAGCCATGGCCACAGAGTTCGACTAGCCACACACGACGTCTTCGAAAACTTTATCCGATCATCAGAAATCGAGTTCTTTCCCGTCGGCGGCGACCCTTCCGAGCTAATGGCCTACATGGTCAAGAACCCAGGCCTCATCCCAAGCATTGACAGTTTGCGGGCCGGCGATATTCAGAATAAGCGAAAGATGGTTGCTCATATGCTCGACGGCTTCTGGGATTCGTGCATACAGCCTGACCCTAAGACTGGTGATCCTTTCGTGGCAGATGCCATTATCGCCAATCCGCCGAGCTTTGCGCACGTTCACTGTGCTCAAGCGCTTGGTGTCCCGCTTCACATGATGTTTACGATGCCCTGGACTAGCACGGGGGCTTTCCCACATCCTTTGGCGAATATCAATGACCCCAATAATACTCGGGAGCGAGAAATTGCTAATTACTTGTCGTATGGTGTTGTGGAGTTTATGACATGGCAAGGGTAAGTTGCTTAAGCTGGTCGATGGAAGACGGTTACTGACCAGCGAGTGTAGACTCGGAGATCTGGTAAATCAGTGGCGAGAAGCCAAGCTCGGACTGGAGCATGTTCCCATGAACGAGGGACCGAGGTTGCTCAAGTCTCTGGAGATACCGTTCACGTATTGCTGGTCTCCGACGCTGATCCCCAAGCCCCGAGAATGGGGCCATAACATAAGTGAGTGACGAGACTCGGGCGTGAAATGCTTGACTGACAGCCAGCTTAGGTATTTCTGGCTTCTTTTTCCGACAACCACCATCATACCAACCCCCGAATGACCTCGATGCCTTTCTTCAAAAAGGCTCAAAGCCTATATACGTGGGATTCGGGAGCATTGTCGTCGATGACCCGAGTCGGTTGATGACGATGGTATTGAAGGCAATCAAGACTGCAGGTGTCCGAGCGATTGTATCACAAGGCTGGAGTAAACTTGAAGGAGATGATAATCCCGACATATTTTACGTCGGTGACTGTCCTCACGAGTGGCTGTTCCAACAGGTGTCGGCGGTTGTCCACCATGGCGGCGCTGGGACGACGGCTTGCGGATTACTCTACGGTCGGCCGACGGTGATTGTGCCCTTTTTTGGAGAGTAAGCCTCTTTTATTTGAGTGTGGCCTGACTTCCAGCTGACTTGTTCATAGCCAACCGTTCTGGGGACAAATGGTGGCCAACGCTGGTGCTGGCCCACAGCCAATTCCCTACGCATCTCTGACATCGAGAAACCTCGCCGAGGCGATATCATTTGCTTTGACGCCGGATGTCACACTAGCTGCCCAACGAATGTCTGAGAATATGAGGACAGAATCAGGTGTTGAAGCAGCGGTTGAACACTTTCACTCCAGTCTGCCCGTCGAGTCGCAGCGATGCGACTTGTTTCCAGAATTGCCAGCAGCCTGGACTTACAAGGGACGAAAGCACCAGGTCTTGCTATCCAAGAGAGCGGAGCGGATCTTGACACAAGCGAATGCGCTGGAACGAAATAAGCTCAAGTTGTAAGTAGGCTGATCGTCCCAGCTGCTTTGACCGACGACTGACCCGCTAGCCATCAACGTAAACCTGTGTTTATCGAGAGTCGCCGATGGGATCCTTTCACCGCTGTGGGATCAGCGTCTATGGAGGTAGCCGCATCGATGGCAGATGCCACAGCTGGGATATTCGTCAAGCCGTACGAGACCATCAAAGAGCGCCACTCAGGGTCCAAAGTGTCTCTGGACAGCGTCCCAAGCCAACCTCGGTCGCAGACCGATCCCGCACCAACGGCCGAGTCTGGGACAGCGAAAACAGCGATAGGGACATCTACCAAGAGCCTCGGTAAACTCGCCGTTGCTTCGACAAAGGGCATCTTTGTCGACATTCCCGTCGCAGTCACAGATGGCCTCCGCGCTGTACCGAATTTGTACGGCGAAGATGTCAGACCCCGGGGACACATCACCGGCTTCCGAAGCGGCGCCGTCGTAGCAGGCAAGAACTTTTACCACGGCGTCTTTGAAGCGCTGACGGATATCGCCACGTACACCTACCACGGGAAGCGGGAACAAGAAGCGGTTGGGGCTGCGAAGGGACTGGGTAAAGGTGTCTTGAGCTTGGTCACCAAGACGACAGCTGCCACGATCGGGTTGGTAGCGTATCCTGCTCAAGGGATACATAAAAGCATCCGTGCCGCTGTGGTTACTTCGACGCCGAAAGCCATCGAGGCGGCCATGAGAAACGAGGGAGATTGGATCATCAAAGAGAAGCCGGTGTCTGAGGAGGAGTCGCGCTGTGCAGTGGCAGACTTTGAGACGCTGCGTAATTCGAAACCTCCGAGGAACAAGTCAGGCTAGATTGTCACTACGAGTGCAATATTTAACTGTTAATATTGATCTAAATACGAGCCTGGATTTTTTGTGTTTTGCTGACTACGCTCTTTGGCCATTCTAACCAGCTGTGCATCTCGTCACTCAACATGTTTTGTATCGAGTCGAGGAGGTGGTCAGCCCAGCCGTCCAAGAACCAACTCTCCTCCACAGTTCCCAGTAACGGCACCCAGTATGCGAGGATTAATAACGCTTGTGGCTCCTTTCGCTTCAGACAGGATATAAATGTCTCTGACAAGCGGTAGAGCCATCCAAATACAAGTCGACTGCTTGCCGCACTCTTAATTTCGCCCTTTTCATCTCCGTAGTTCGCTTCGTATAGAGAGGATAATGCTGATAGGGCATGCTCGAAGACGGGAGTGGTGTTTTGGCTCGAGATGACGAAGGCCTGTATCTTCGCCATCGGCTCTGTCCAATTAATGCGCGGATGTGTCACGGCTTCGACCTCCTCTTCTGGTCCGGTGTCCGATAGAGGTTCTAAAAGGCCCGTAAATAAGGTAGCTGGCTCCACCGTCTGCCGGATCAATCGCACGCCGTGTATTAACGGCATCTGCTCAGCCTCATCGCTGACGTTGCAGACAAGCAGATCATCAGCTCCCGTGGGACCCGCCGCAAATGCGCAATACGAGACCAATATCGCAGACACGTATAGTGCGCCGCAGTTGGCCTCGTCAAGGTTCGGAAGAGTCTCTCTAAGTTGCTTCAGACCTTCCTCCGAGTGCTGTCTGGCGGCTGCAAGGTATCTGACTCGACTGTCCGATTCAGAGGGCTCCAAGTATGCGAGATGAAAGCCGGCCAGGGCGTAGACGAGATGAAGAACGAAGGGGTGAGCGAAGCTAAGCTTGGGGACGTTGTGTCTCCAGAAGGCAAAGATGCTGTGTTGCGGGCTGTCAGATCCGGCCAGCGTCGCGGCGGTATGGTACACGAAATGAATCATCAAATCAGCATCGGCGATGCTTAGCGAGCAAGTCTCGGCATCGGCGGCAGCGGGAGGAGACGAAGCCATCGAGGCATGCGACGACGTGGGCGAACTCGTCGCCCGCTTTGGCGCAAAAGTATTCACCAGCGCAGCCCAATCCTTGCGCGGCCTCCCCGGACCCCTCCTATGCGCAACCTTGTGAACAGCCTCAAACTCCTCCGACAAGAGCTTCGGGATTGATGCTGCGTCGCTGGGCGACACTGACGGGTCGAAGCTGCAAACGATGTTGAATCGCATGCAGTTGAAGCACATGGGCTTTGTCTCGTCGCACTGCCTTGCTTAGCATGATAAGAGGGGGAATAGCAGAGGAGAAGTGGCTACCTTTACTTTGCGCTTCTTGCAGTTTAAGCAGCCGTTGCGAGACTTGCGATGGGGTTTTCTGTGCTTGCGGCCGGGGGGAGATACGGCGCTGTCGGAGGGTTCTTGACGCATTGTTATGTGGCTCAAGGAGAGCATCTATTTCCCGTGTGAGAGATGGATGGTTGGGCACAAAGTGTTACTGATGTCACAAATGGGAAAAAAATACAGATTAGATTATGAATAGGAACCTGGGGTCACCACTGTCCATAATAAGAAATGGCCCGGAAGGTACGGAAGCACGCGGCCAATCTGACGTGGTATTTCGTATTCTAGAGTATACGAAAATTACGCGGCTGCCTCCACTCGCTCCATCTTGTGATGATGGCTGTAAGCACACATGTGACCCGAGATGCCGCTGACTTATTATTCTCATGCCTTCTATCTTTCGCCCCGGGTTCGGTCTCGTTTAAGACACGAGACCGTCGGAAGGTTCGGAATGGCAGGGGAGCGCACGATGTAACCGCCACCAAAAGCTTAAACCGTAACAGGCACGCTTTATTCGGTCGGTATTTGTTGCTCATTTCGCGTGTCGGGCGGACTTGACAGCCACAGGGATCTGGCGAAAATTATTCTATTGGACCGAGGTTCTTTAGGCGCAATCCTTTCGGGCTTCTTGCGGACATCGTTCCAGCTTGGCTAGCTGATTTCTAATCTCTTTCCCACACTTGCTGTCGCACGCTAAAACCCCAGGGGCAGCATTACGATAATTGTCGGGAATCCGAATTCGGGCTTTATTTTACACCCCCTGCTTAGTTGGACTTGGGTTGATGTCAGAGCGGATAAGCCGGAGTCCGAAGCCCGAAGCTTAATCACGATTGGATGCGGCGTATTGGAATGTCTAAGCCAGCATCTGTGTGGAGTTGGCTTGCCCATAGCTTGGATTGTCGCCGTAATTGTCGTTTGTGAGAGCGTTTCATTGGCCTTATGCATTTTAAGACGTGCGAGTCTGTTGATCTGGTGCTTTGTCTCATCGCTGATCTACACCGTTGATAGCTTGGTAGCTCTGGTTCTTATTTCTTATTACTATAACCACGGTTAATGCACACGTGAACCCCCAAATGGAAGCTGGTCCCTAGAGTATTACCACATCTTGGAATTCGCGTGCTTCTTTTCTCGTGAACCTGGGTTCAAGCTTCCTACAGTCAAGTCCCAGTTCACCTCCTAATCTGACTACCAGCAGACGATCAAATCAGCCAGAACCAGCGACCAGAACTCCGACCACACCGCTCAATACACGGTTGCATGTTTTTGGCAATACACGAGGTCAGGAGCGCGCCGTAGTTTACTACATTAGTTACATCTGAGTTGCCGCAACGTTTTTCCAGGGTCGTCCTACAAAAGCAGGGAACCCCAGAGAACATTGTCTCAGATTGCGCTGATAATGATGGTGATTATGTCTAGAGGCGCCATGAAGAGTATGATGTAGTTTGTGTACCATATCGACGGGCTGGGGAAGTGTATGGCGACTCGTTCTTCGAAGAGGACCAGCGGGCTAGATGAGGCGGGCGACCGATAGGTTGCGGCATGAGAACCAGCCGTCAATAGAACATGGGGTAGCGCGCTGTAGAACGAATTGTTGAATAAGTCGATACCGGAATCTTCTTTAGCTTTTTGTGACAGAGATGAAGCAGAAAGAACGGCGATAATGTAACATGACGTCGTCATATCATGCTACTTGGCAGAAGACACAACACAGTTTGAGAGGAGGGGTAGCACTCGAACAACCATTGGATCAGCGTCAACCTATGAATGCATAGGTGGTGGCTTGGCCTTGGCCACAGCCTGAAAACGCAGAGCCTTATGAAGAAGTCTGCTCCTACCTATGACTTGGCCAGTCTAAACTTGTGCTGATTTAGCGAAGTTGGAAGACTAGATAGTAGTTAAAAGCTTGAAAGCTCTTATAGGAGTTTTCTACACCTTAGCCTGAGATCGTAGTTAAGTTGGAGAGTTAGTTATGGCCGTCGCGAGACCGGGAGCAACAGCCATGTTTCTTCACCCTCGTGCCCTTTACGGCTGAATGCAAGCCACCCACTATCGACCTCGATACATCAAATCACAACCAAGAACCCGAAGCACAGCCCCAGTATGTAGGTAAGCAGGGCACACTCACACAGCCGCACTGAGGTAATTAACGCAGTAGGATTTTAAAGAACGGTTTCCCGAGCTAATGCCCGACTGCTCTATTCTGCATGTTAACCAAACGCTGGCGGACTATCGACCTATGAATTGATGCACTGTTCTCGACTTCAACCTGCTTGTCTCCAAATAAAACCCCATAAAACCCACCAGAGAGCAGAGAGAAGGCACGATGTCTCAGGGTAAGCCTTCAGAACCATTCAGCACGTGGGTGAACCCACCAACTGAAATGGTTGACCTATTCGCCACGCAGGAGTCTACGCCTTCGGAGGGGAGGGGAGTTAGCAACTACAAGGGCGACCAAGCGCAGAAAGCCTCTGATGGATCTACCACCTACACACGTCAACAGCAAGTCGATGTTGTCAAGAGATTCTCACAAGCTATGCTCAAGAGCCTGAATTATGACCAGATGATGTATGCCGCAGAAAACGATCGCTCGCGTCAGCACATTCTTCCTCATATTTCAGAGGCCGTTAAACAATTCACAGAAGCCGTCGAGGCGGATGAGTCCGTGAGCGCAGAATGGAAAGGGGTCGTGGTCAAGATAGTTCGCCCGCTGAGGTGTGAGGTTGCAACCCAGTTTAACGGCTCGATTTTTCGCGTTGGCCGGGAAAGAGACACTAAGAGCAGCCATATCGACGATAATGCGCCAATGACTTCAACGGACACGCCTCCACACCCCGTTGTGCAGGTCCCCAAGATTCACGCTGACTTTGGCCCCGAGGCCCACAGGCACTTCAGCAAGCGGGGACTGCTCGGACGCTTCAGACGACACCATCACCTTGTGTCAGCATGTACTGAATGCCGTCGTCGCAAGCAAAAGGTAAGGCCTTTTTTTACTACTCTGATCCTACCGCCTATCTGGCCTTACCGGCCATTGTATAAGTGGCCTGATGGGAATTTCTTCCGACATTATTACACGTACCTATTGCTATAGCTATACATCATTCCTCTCCTGGGTTTATATGTTAACAACCTCCGTGCAGTGTTCCCAAGGTCAGCCATGTACAAACTGTCTTCATCGGTTTCCCCAGCCCGTTTGTGAGTATGAGTCCACCGAGAGCTCGTGGAAGAGGGAAATCGATTCAAAACGTGGGGAGGCCCCTACCGTCTGCGGGCCGTCGCTTAACTTGGTTGGGATATTGAAGGCGCTCACAGGCCAGCTGGAGTTCAAACGCCTCGTTACTACAGTAGAGCATCTGATTCTGCAGTATTACGGCGAGAAGATGCCTTTTATAGGCTATAAAACGGGTCTAGCCCTGTTCTCTCATCGCCACCCGGAACAAGAGGACATGCTTCTTCCTGCGGTGTTCAATGTTGACTGGGACTTGGCCAGCTTTCTCATCAATAACTATGAAGCGGGAATTCATCAACAACTCGACAAGATTGTTGCCATCACGGGTGCTATCGACACCGCCCAGCTCTGCTCTGTGGGCCAATACTTCAAACGATGGTGGCCCGAACAAAGCTCCCAACTCCTTGAGGCGCTTGAGCATCAGATATATCATTCAAGTTCTGGAGGAACCATCCCAAGTAAGTCGCTAGATGGGCTTTGTTAGTTGATGGATCCCGCTTACGTCTATAGCTCGCTTGTCATTTGACTTGCCTAGATCAAACGCAATCACCATAGATCCATCTTTGAGAGCTATAAGAGTTCTAGGAACTGAGAGTTTCATCGTGTCAATTGCTCAGCAAATCGCGTGGCTTGCCGCAGCTTGTCGGGAGAAAAAAGACACACTCAGCTACGCATACGTCGGATTTGCCGTCACTTCCCAGTCGAATGTTCCTCAGGTTCCTGCTTTTGAAATCGATGTCAAGCTGGAAACTTTGCCCGAGACTGGGAATACTGGTAGCTGTTGGAATTCAGTCATCGGCCCAGCTGTGGTCATTACTGGATTCCCATTGCCTGACCGGAACTCCCATGAACGAGGACTTGAAGCCTCAGTCCCAGTAATGGCCCAGCTCCTTGGGTTACCCAAAGCAGTCACTTTCAAAGGCGGGTTTGTCTTCAAGGGAAGATACACTGCCTTAGTCCCGGTCAAGGATCTTGGTCCTTCTATCCAGTGGCACATCGTTGATATGTACCCACTCAAGCTCGAATGGGATTACATTGATAAGCTTTGCCCGGCTAGGATTGTTGGAGATTTACTCCTGGATAGCCGATCGTTTTTTGGATGGTGCCCCAAGATACTTGAATGGCTTGGTAGGCATATCTCCTGTCAATGAACGATCTTTAGGCTCTCTAACATTCACACGCAGCAACCGCTTGGTACAATTATGAATCAATCCAGTATTCCGGAGCGTGTGCTCCTTCCCGTTGGGCTCAGATTGATAAATTCCAGCTTGGATTTAGCCAATGGGGCACAGTCACAGCCGAAGTCACGCTCGGAAGAAAAGACGGATATCGATGTCAGCGACCAGACGACTATGAGACCGTTCTTGAAGATGCCAGGAGCATGCACATCATTCTGTACGATACAACACATCGACGCGCGACCCAGACAAATGCAGAAGACTTGATTTTGCACATCTTGCTCCACCAAAGGAATAAAAAGAACCAAGAAGGTCATGTCAATCCAAGTCACCAAGTCAATGACCTGGAGTTTGCAAATCCTGATCGACGAGTAACCCCTACCCGAACGGTCATGGCCAACAACGCAGAAAGAGTATTCTGCCATCGACGGCAGTTCTTCAGCTCTGAGCCCCAACAGAGCCTTTTCAAGAACGAGGCCAAGTCACTATACACCACCATCGACGGACTATGGGCACAAGACTATGTCAATCAAAAGTCCAATTCGTTCAAGATGAGCCTCGATCTGAGGCCATCGGTCCATGGCTGGGAGTACATGGATTTGGTTACGAGCACTAGATGGATGCCGCCAAAGTCAGTCAAGATGAAAAGCACCTGTGGTCGCTGGAATGAATACGTCAGGGACATTCGAGCATTGGTGTTCTTTGGAGCAAACTTTGGCGATATTCTGACCCCGGCGTCACCAAGAGCAGTCTGTCCTGTCTTCAGCTCTGTTCCAAGCGATCGTTTCTTCTTAGGTATCAGAGTTGATGACATGGAGCGTCTCTTTACTCTTCAGGGGTCTCTGAAGGACCAGGCTAAAGTTTCTGCCTCTGGCCTCGCCTTGTCAGGATCCACGGATCTCTTCAACGTCCACGAACAAGTGGAGGATGGGCAATGTGGTCCTCAGCGCCTGGTACGATTCATCACGCCAGGAATATTGGGAGGGAAGAAATGCCTGCTCCCGCTCGAGACAGACGGCGCCATCATCATTGGTGAGCTTGAGGATAAAGTTCTGCACCAGTCATGCCGCCAAGAAGGAGACAAGACGACTTTGAACCAGCCCAAGCAGAAGGCTACACATCACAATTCGGCTTGTGATACGGTCCATCTGCCGACAGCGTCAGTTCCAATCACATATCGCCAGGAGAGTCAAGGTGCTGGCATTATAACGGCCAGTTCTGCCGCAAAAGAGTGAGGAGGTGGGTTCCGGCGCTCAAGAAAGTTTGTAGTTAGCATGATGAGGTATGGGTGAGGTGCTCAGATGATTTGGCGACGTTGTAGATAGATTCTACCTGTTGTTGTTGGTGGAGGGGGTCTGACAAGCTTTTGAAGCGAGGGGATTATGAGTATCCTATCTTTTGAGATATTGTTGGTACACGTATTCGGGACGGTTGGGTCAAACATGTTAATTTGACACACTAGAAATGGTCCACTTTATATCTCGATACTTGACACTAAGATCGAATATGGGATATTCCAAGCGGCGACTTGGGCCAATTCTTCTCGCCCATCACGCCTGTGAGCATCCATACCCCTGTCTTGCATTCCTTGTCCCCGTTACTCAACCGAGCGCTGGGGCTCCTCAAATATCTACTAGTGTTTAATCTGATTAGCCTTAAGGTGAGCTATCTCAAGGAGCTTTGCAGCAACAAGAAAGCCCAGTGACGCATTCAACACCATGGCTCACCCGGGAATTCTACTCCATCACCGTCCTCAATCTTGTCTCTTCCCACAAGACGACTCGGCCTCAAGCAAACCGATCTTGTCGAGCCGGTCTCCTCGCCTAAGCCTGTCCGTAGTTTCCTCCACTTCATCATGCCGCTTCTATGCCGTCATTGCTCCGCCCCTCTTTCGCAATCACCGGGCTTCAGTTCCACCTGCCCTCAATTGCAGCTAGCTACCTGCCACATGCTTTCGACCAAAGCTTCCACGCCCTCCTTCGGGGCTGGGCTTGACACCAAATTGAGAGACGTCTCCATCAAATTTAGACCACGGTCTACTACTGGGAGTTGGGATCAGTATCAAGTCGAAATCGCATCTGAACAATACCCAAAGCGCGCGTTCAAAAGCATGGGATGGGCAATACCGAGGCATTCCTGAGCTTTGGGGTGTGTGGTAAGAGCTCAGGTCTGAAAGCAGATAAGGGAAATACCCACAGACTCGGTGCATTCATTTTAGGGTCGCTGCTGCTTGATATGCCGAGATGCGACTGCCACATCGGCGCAATGCTGGTAGACAGTACCTAGGTAATCAGCAATCTGAACCCAGCCGCATTTTCTTCCTTACCTCTTCCATCATCTACGACCGTGTTTCTTTGAGTTACCAAAGACAGGTCTGATACGGCATTTCGACACTGATCCCTGCTTCTTTTCTAATTCTGCAACGCATCCGCGAAAAGGAATGTTCAACACCCAGTACCGGCACCGGCACCAGCAACCCCCCCTTCCCACGAGAACAACGAGGACAGTGAGAGACCAGCGTCGCCACCGGTGGCAGGCTGTGCGCCTGCAGCAGCAGCGCCAGTAGCAACAGCAACAGCGTTTGCAACAGCACTGGCAGCAGCAGGCCCAACAGCTTGTGGCGGCCTTGACCATCCTCAAAAGACATGCTCAGCATACACATCTAGCACCAGCACCAGCAACAATACCAGCACCGACACCAGGCACCAGCACCAGCAACCACAACCACAACCACAGCAACAGCAACACCAGCTCCCCCCTCACCGCGGCGACGACGACCACGAACATGATGAGGAACCAGTGCCGCCCCCGCCAGCAACGACAACAGCGGCAGCAGCGCCAATTGGTGCTGGCCCTGGCCGTCCTCGGCCAAGCTCTCGGC
>JAAGWO010001578.1:0-15384 GCA_013266205.1 Fusarium decemcellulare
GTTTTATATATTTTAAATACTCATGAAGCTAGCTATTACATGTAATAATCATATAGATCTTTGTGCCTCCTCAAGTGTGTTCCCAAGCACTCCTATTGCTGACGGGGCGCTCTCGTCGCGAAAGTAACAACCCGCGTTATGCCACTTACGGTTAATCTTAATCCGACTCCAGTCGGCCAGGCACTCCCAGCAGAACTCAAACCGGCACGACGTGCAAGTCATGTGGAAGCAGCCCCGGTTCTTCTCGATTGGCACGCCGCAGTGCGGGCCCGGACACGCCTTGGTATTGTTGGCGAGCCAGACCTGTAGCATCTGGACACTCTGCCGCCTCCCTGAGTCATAGTCGTCACACGAGGATCCCTCGTGCCACGGGCACTGGTGTTTGAAGCACATGGCGAACCCGCACACGCTGCACTCCATCTTGTTCCTGGTTGAGCTCTCACCACCATCTAGGACTTCGTAGATCTGCCCGTTGCTGCAACCTGGGCCGAGACACCTCCGGAAGCTAGGGTGCTTTGCGAGAGTGCTATGAAGGCCATGCTCGTCGTAGAGGGCAAAAGTGCCTGCGTCGGCCAGGCACCGCACCTGCTCGTGCGTATAGACGTGTTCGCAGCCCGGCCTTGGGCATCGCAGCTGCTCCCAGGTTGACGTCCCCTGGGACCTGACCCGTGACTCGAGGTACCTGGTGAGGCAGGCCCTGCACGTGTCCATAGAATGATGTGTGCTGCATTCTGGGAGTATGTGTGGAAAAGGGAAGTCATCGATGTTAGTGTAGGTCTCGGCGCAGATGATGCATTCCCTAGCAGACTCTAATACCTGTTCGTCTCTAGTGTTGGGTGTTGTTGTGGGTGTAGGCTGTCGTCGTGGTGGTATCATATCTGAAGTGGCTATGGTAGATGTTGGTCGTGTTTGCATCCTGTTTGATGTCGTTGTGGCGGCAGACGGCGTTCGTGCTGATGTCCTGTCTTGGTCTGCTCTGGCACCACCTTCTAGTTGTTACTACCCATCGCATTCGGAATACCAGTGCTGTTGCTATTGCTTACCTAGCCGATCGATGCCAATATTTATGAAGTTATCCAGAACGCCAGTCACTGCGACTGCCGCCGTCACTTCCACACACCACACTACTGCCACCCCCGCAAGCACAATTGACGCCATTTCAAAAGGTAGGAACTCGACACCTTCGAGCGTAAGGGGATATCAAAGATGCCGGGCGGATAGTAAGAAAGTAAAAGTGTAGTACTGGAAGCAAAACTTGTGGATCGCCGACTGCAAAGGGAAGCAAGATGGGTCAATATCTATTTGCGAGCTAACCACACCCATCTCCGCTGCGTAAGGGGGTTCCGGTATGGCGCAGCCTGGGCCTGCATATTCTGCGGCTGTATCCTTGTGGATGGGATGCGGGGCTAGTTCTCGGCGGCTAGTCATTGAAGCCATAGGCAGAACCGCATTAACCGCCTGGCAGGTTGGCGCCCTCCGTCATTCCAAACATAGGCAATCAACGCCCTGAGAACTTGCCCAAACTCCTCCACTGAGAGCCTGATCAATCTGCTCTCGGTCAGGCCATGCCCGGGCCGCGCTGCCGCACATCCCTTCTGAACGAGCTGAAGAGGTTCAGCTCAGCTGAGCCGAGATTCCTAATCAACACTTTCAAAACCTGCCTTGGTAGTGCAGGCGAAGACTGGCCCTCATGGCCATGACCTGTCACATCCGGACCCATAATATGGCTGCTAACACACTTCTGGTTCAGTTCTCGTATCTAGTAGCGAAGTCGCCAAGATCTAATGTCCAATGTGCGTGCGGGGTCGCTCCCTTAACAGCCTCTCTAGCATTGGAACCTGAACTCGATCGTCTGTGGCCTCTGTAAGACCGAAAGACACGATGCTACCAAGTAACCTCAGTCTCCTCCTCAACCGCCCTATCCCCATCGAGTCGTCCGAGCTGGGTCGCTTCGCCCTGGACCCCAGTCAACACGGTAGCTAGCCTGCTTTTCAGCCCGGTGCATCGCCGCCGCCACAAAGCCCTCGCGACCCACACTCTTGGTCTCACAACCTGAAGCTGAACCACCAAGAGGCCTGGTGGGAGGCCGCAGCCGCAGCCTTGCGCTGAGCCAACATCCTGCCTGCATCCGGCACCTTGGCACCTTGGCACCTGCAGTGGGTTGCCTGCCAGGAACTTAAGGACATGACACCCTCTAATGTGGCCCAGTGGTCGCGCTTTCTTTCTTGTGAAAAGGAAGCTGGAGTGTTACATTCGGTTTCTTATCTAGGTAGCGAAGCCAACGATGCCCGAGACAGAGTTTGTTCATGGCGATTATACTGTGGGGTGGGTCTGCGCTCTGCCAAAAGAGCAGACTGCAGCAACGGCCATGCTGGATATCAGACACCCAGACCTGCCCAAACCACCCACTGACCACAACACATACACTCTGGGAACCGTCGGGAACCACAACGTGGCCATCGCCTGTCTGCCAAAGGGCAAGTACGGCACCAATTCGGCAGCCATAGTCGCCACCAGAATGCTCGACACCTTTCCTTCCATCAAGTTCGGCCTCATGGTTGGCATAGGCGGCGGCATCCCGCCAAAAGTCCGGCTAGGCGACGTCGTGGTCAGCACACCGACCGATCAGTATCCTGGAGTCGTGCAGTGGGATTTCGGTAAGGCAGAGAAGGGTGGACAATTTAGGAGGATCGGCGCGCTCAATAACCCTCCAAGCGAGCTCCTGACGGCGCTGGCGAAGCTGGAGACTGCGCATGAGATGAAAGGGTCTCAGATACCCCGGCATCTGAACGAGCTGGCAACCAAGTGGCCTGCTTTGGTACCTAAATACCTCAAGTCTGATTCCCTCAAGGACCCTCTGCTCTCGTCAACGGGTCTCCGAGACGATCGTGCTAGATGGCAGGCCTTGTTCTCCATGATCTGCGCGACGATTGTGAGCCTGTTCATGTTTTTACTGGGACGGCAGGCATTTTCTCCTAGACGCCCTGCGGCCGAGAACGGCTTAGTTGATAGAGGTGGACAGAAGGCGTCCAGAGACATGCAAGTCCATTACGGTCTGATTGCGTCTGGAAACCAGGTTGTCAAGGACGCTGTCTTCCGCGACGAGCTCAGCCGCCGGATGAACGGCAACGTGCTATGTCTGGAGATGGAGGCGGCGGGGTTGGCTAATGACTTTTCATGCTTTGTCATCCGAGGAATCTGCGACTACGCTGACTCGGGAAAGAATAAGGAGTGGCAGGAGCACGCAGCTGCTGTGGCCGCCGCGTTTGCCAAAGAGCTCCTGTCCGTGGTGCCGGCTCACGAAGTCAGCCAGATGCGCAATGCCAAAAGTAAGCTGCAACCTGCCCTGTGAGGCTCTGCTCTGTTTTTCGTACCAGCAGATGAGTAGCAAAGGGGGCACTATTAGGGCAGGGAAGTCTGGGAGAAGTAGTGCCAGTGACGATGGATTTGAGGGGACTAGGGTTTTATTGTACATATTTCGGTTGCTAATGGAATTCAGTTTTACTAGGAATCGATAGCAAGTTGGACAAAATGTCTGAAAAGGTTGCCTATCTCCATTCTGCACAGCGCAATCAAGAACATCAAGACATTCTTGACTGGCTTACACTCATCGAGTATGCGCCGCTGCAGCATGACAACCTCCGGAGGCGCCAGCCCGGGACGGGGCAATGGCTCTTAGACTCGGCGGGGTACCAGGACTGGTTCAAGACTAGCGGGCAGACCTTGTTCTGCTCGGGCATACCCGGCGCGGGCAAGACCATCATCACTTCAGTCGTGATTGATGAGCTGAGTAGGTTGCACCAGGACAACATTGGAATTGCCTACATATACTGCAATTTTCGGCGACAGGACGACCAGAGAATCGACAAGATGCTGGCGAGTCTTTTGAAACAATTGGCTGAACAACAGCCATCCCTCCCAGAAGTTGTCAACGATCTCTATGACCGCCACAAACGTAAAAGGACACGGCCGTTGGTCGAAGAGATATCGAGTACTCTGCACTCTTTAGCAAAGACGTATCCTCGAGTCTACTTTGTCGTCGACGCGCTAGATGAATGCCAAGAATCCGAAGACAGGAGAAAGCTCTTGGAGGAGCTGTTTGCGCTTCAAGAGAACTGCGCCGCAAATCTCTTCATGACCTCTAGAAGTATCCCCGGCATCCAACAGTACTTCTCGGATAGCTTTATGGAGTTGGAAATTCGCGCTGCCGAAGAGGACGTGCGCAGATATCTCGACAGCCGCGTTGACTCTCTGCCCAGGGTGGTCCAAGGCAACCCAAAGCTCCGCGAGGATATCATAACAGAAGTGGTTAGAGCGGTCAACGGCATGTACGTTGCTTAAACACTGTGTTTATTCGGCCAATCTTTGCTAACTTTGCAGGTTTCTCCTCGCCGAACTCCACTTGAATTCCTTAAAATGCAAGTTTTCAGCCAAAGACATTCGAAGAGCGTTGAAGGCGCTGCCGACTGGATCTACCGCATATGACGAGACGTACAAGGCCGCGATGGATCGCATCGACAGCCAGGTGAACACGGAAGCATTTGCAAAGAAGGCCCTAGCATGGATTACCTGCGCGAGACGGCCCTTGACTACGTCCGAACTTCGTCATGCGCTCGCCGTGGAGGCCGGCAACACCGAGTTCGACCCGGAGAACCTTGCCGAGATTGACGATGTGGTCGATGTATGTGCCGGGCTTGTCGTCGTAGACAGGGAGAGCAATATCATCCGGCTAGTACACTACACGACACAGCAATACTTTGAACGGACGCAGAGGAGGTGGTTCCCCAGTGCAGAGGCCGACATCACAACAGCCTGCGTCACGTATCTCTCGTACAAGACCTTTGGAAGCGGAGCATGTAGGACGTGGGGCGGGGTGGATGAGAGGCTGCAGTTACATCAATTTTACGATTACACTGCGAACAATTGGGGGTATCACGCCCGCATGTCTCTGACCACAAACCGGGAACTTATGGAGTTTCTGGAGAGTGATGGACATACTGAGGCGGCTGCTGAGGCTCTGATGGCCACGACGGAATCATTCAGCCACATGGAGACTCCGTATAGAATGACGGGTCTTCATCTGGCTGCTTACTTTGGAATGGCTGAAGCAATACGCGCTCTCTTCAGCCGTGTGGGGTACAAAGACTTGAAGGACACCCGCGGGTGGACACCACTAGCATGGGCTGCTATGAAAAACCACGAGGCGATCGTTAAGCTGCTTCTCGAGAACGGTGCCGATGCAGACTCAAGGGATGCGTATGAAAGGACTCCGCTGTCGCTGGCGGCCGAAAAGGGGCATGAGGCGATCGTCAACTTCCTACTGGCAACAGAAGGGGTCGATGCCGATTCTAAAGATCAAATTGGCAGCACACCACTATTATATGCCGCCGAGAATGGCCATGCTACTGTGTTCAATATGTTGCTCACTACAGGCAAGGTTGACATCCATGCAGAAAACCGGGTTCGCCAGACGCCAGCATGGGCAGCCATAGAATCAGGGTGTGCGGACATTGTCAAGCAACTGTTCAGCATAGGCAAATTCGACGGCAATTCTAGGAACGTGGCGGGTGAGACACCCTTGATTCGGGCCGTTCGAAGGAGGCACGAAACCCTAGTCAAGCTGCTGCTAGCCACGGATGAGATCCTCGTCGACTTGAGCGACAAATTCGGCCGGACGCCGTTGTCGTTTGCGGCTGAGGACGGCCTCGAATCCATAGCCAAGCTGTTGATTGACATAGGCAAAGCCGACCTTAACCTGACAGATCAAAACAACCAGACGCCGCTGTCGTTTGCTACTGGGAATGGGCACGAGGGGGTGATCCGGCTCCTACTACGCTCATCTCAGACTCGTGCTGACGGGAGGAACAATTCAGGCGCTACACCACTTCTTCATGCCACTTATGACGGCCGCGAGTCAATCGTTAGGCGGCTGGTGGCAACAGGAAAGGCTGGTATCGACCTCCCAGATGAATTAGGCTTCACTCCGCTGTTGATGGCCGCTTATCAGGGACATGAATCAATTGTCAGACTCTTGCTAGAGACGGGGCAAGTTGAAATAGAGGCCAAACAAATCGAGGGCAGGACACCTTTGATGTTGGCAGCTGCGAGATCGAACGAGCCCATCGTGAGGCTGCTGCTGGAGCATGGCGCCGATACCGGCGTGAGAGACATAGAGGGCCAGACGCCGCTATCACTGGCTGGCACAAAAGAGGCCATCACCAAGATGCTACTGGCTGCGGCCGCCACTGGCAGGAATCCCAGAAGAACTCTGGTGCCGTTTCGTGCAGAGAGAGAACATGAGGCAGTCGTTCAGCTGTTGCTCTCAAACAGCATGTTTGTTGAGACGAATGTCGACAACAGCCAGACGCCTCCTTCATGGGCCACCGAGTACGACGATATGATTAAACTACATCTTGCAACAGGCAGGTTTGACATTGACGCTAAAGACCAACATGGCTCAACGCTACTCCTGTATGCCTCTGAGCACGGACATGGGGCTGTCGTCAAGCTTCTCCTTGCCACGGGCGTGGTCGACATCAATGCGACAGACAATTCTGGCCGCACACCACTATCGTGTGCCATCGAGAGCGGACATGAGCACATTGTCAAGTTACTTGTCGCAACCGGTAAGGCCGAAAGCTTCTCTGTCTTCTCAGCAAATGCGTGGAATGCTCTTTTGCAGGACGAGGCTATGGGCAACCTGATTCTCGCATCGTTCGACTCCAATGTCAACGAGGCGAAAAGCAGTGCAAAGCCAGTATTGAATGTCGGCGAGTACGAGGCTATTTTCAGGCTGTTGATGGCCATAGGCGACTTCGATATCCAGGCGATGAACTCGGAAGGGACGTTGATGTGGCTAGCTGCCAGAAATGGCCACGAGTCCCTCCTCAAGCTGTTTCTTGATACGGGGAAGGCTGACATTAACTTGAGATATGGCCCCCTCGGCCTCACGCTGTTGGCCATAGCCGCCACAAAGGGGCATGAGAATGTTATCAGTCTATTGCTTAGTTACGGAGATACTGATGTATACTTGAGAAACAATGACGGGATGACGTCTTTACAGTTAGCAGATAAGATGGGACATCGGGGTGTTGTAGATTTACTTCTCTCTCACTGGTATCTGGCGACGAGTACATACTATGCTCGCTGAGGTTTGTACCCAAGTAGTCTAGCTAAAGGAACTAACTAGAATACTATGAAAGTGCTCGGCTATATAACTAATAAGAACCTTCTTTAAACTAAGTCTAAATACTTATTTAGAGGATATATTTAACTATAACTATCCTCTAGAAGAGACTTTAACAACACAGGCCCCAGTAGTAGTACCCCTAGGTCCTTGGTAGGCTTCAATGTCGTCCCACTATTAGTTCTTACAAAGAACGCCCATGAAGTTGATTCTCTCCTACCGGTCATGCAATCTCATTCATTGTTCTTAGATATTTGTAAAACATTTCTATAGTTTCTGGCTCTTCTCTATCAGATCATTACTAATGTGCATGGAATAATGTTTACTTATCAAGCAATAGAATACTCTTCATGCTTTATATGATTCAATACATTTGCCAATCCTTTTCAGATACCCTGCAACGAGCCTAGTCATTTCCATTCTGGGGACATTGGTAAACAATACCCCCGCATGTTGTTAAAGAAACGTGGAACGGTTTGAACCGTTGTGATGGTCATCTCAGGTTCATCGCTCAACTGGGTTTTCACATGCAGTGTAACACCGGCCTCATCATTTTCATCATGCCATTTCTGTGAACGGCGTTGGGCTCGTGCAGCAGCAGGGTCGAAAAACCAATCAGGGTCCATCGCCTCGCTCCCTGGTTGGAGTTCATCCTCTTCCGGCAAGTGTCGTGGGGCGCTATCACGGGGGAAGAACCTTTCATCATCGAGAAAAGCCCAAGCCCGTTGGCGGTATATGTGTGGGAGGAGAGGGTATTTTAGGGATAGTTGAGCCCGGAGCTTTGAGCCGAGACCTGGCGCCTGAGGGTCTTCAACATACTTTCTGTTCCCAGTGTGTTCAGGCACATAAAATGCCGGTTCATATATCAAGCCTTTGTACCTGCTTGTGTGAAGGAAGTCTTGGAACCATTTCCGCAAATGTTGACGTCCATTGCTTCCAGAGATTGTAAGAGCAATGAGGTTCGCGGCCAGATCTAGCCCATAGTCACTCAACTTTGACGCGAGTGTTGTTCGACCGTACAATCCAGTAAGATCCTCTGCATAAAACTCAGGGTTCACGCGGATATTATCTGGAAACAGTAAGCCTCGTGGTGGGAGGTAATCCCTGGGTTGGTCGGGTGTCGAATTTTGGGGGATGGCCGGTAACCAAGAGTCACCACACTGGGCAAACATGGCCGCGTAGAGAGTTTCGACATATACGCCGACGCAGTGGACAGCCTCATTTTCCCAATATGAAAACTCTTGGCTCATATACTTGTTCAGCCTCTCCAAGTGCCCAGACAAGCGTCTCACACCTTCCACTAGGTTCAACCTGCATGTCAACTCGTATCTCAGAAACGCCCGAAGAAAACGCTTCCTCTCCGAATCTTTTAAATCGCTCACGTAAATCCCCCGCAGGTCTTTGACTGGTTGGCTTCTGAATGTCCACTCGTGTTTGTTCAATGACATGTCACGAAGACAGAGGTACGCCCTAGGTGGAAAGATACCGGTTGCCTTAGTGAGATAGTCTTGAATGAACATTCTCAATCGGTTGTATAATTTCGCAAAGTCTCTGAGAAGTTGAGCATCCTTGTTTTCGAAAGGGTTTGGGAGTTGATGCTTGGCCCATGAAAAGACGTGAAGCTTGACCATACTTGAGTAACTCTCAATCCCGGCCAGGTTGATAGGAGGAAACTTGAGTATGGCCACTGCATCCTGAATGAGATCATTGTCCTCATCAAACTCGAGACGCATCAAAAACCGGTTGATGTGGGATCTTGAGCATCGGAGCTGGTCGAGCATGATTCGCGACGCACAGGTTAAGTGAGAGATATCGCCCCGAGAACGGAGCTCTAGGATGATCTGTAGGCGGATTTCCGGAGGAAGCCGAATAAAGGGATCCATTGTAATGGCCTAGTTGGAAGGCATCAGCATCTGAGCAGTAAAGACTTCACAGATCAATTAGGGAGGCGTTTGATGTCTTCAAAATACTGCTGATGGTAAATGATCGAATGAAGAAAGCAAAAAACGTGAATGCAGATCGGTTTAGTTTTATCACTTGAAGAGAGGTTGCTGCCTGATTTCAGCCTGCAACAATACAGCCGCCTGAGGAAGGGTTTGCCACTGGGTGCTCACGCACCACGTGACATCCTAGGTACGTCAGGGGCAATAAGCCAGAGATACAAATTTAACCGTGGGAGAATAAATTTAGAGATTTCTAAGAGGAGTGGGTAGTATAACCATCACTCTTCAATTCAATGCTTCCATGTGCATGTTATTCTTTGGACACTAGCTAGGTTCCTAACAAACAACCTCGAGGCTAGCCAGTCCATCATCCCCATCGTAGCACCTGTCACCGTCGACTGAATCGCCACCAACAGTACACTCGCTGTCCTTGAAAACAAACACTAAAAGATAATTAGCATGTTGTTTGCCAAGTTGCATCCGAACTTGCTCGTTTCTTACAGTCGCAGCCGATTTCGTTCTTCTTAATCCTGACGGCGATGGTGGTATTGGCGATTTTCTTGCAGACACCGGCATCCTTTTTAGTAAGCTCAAGCCTGCCTCGCTCGAGAGACTCGCAGTCGTGGCTTTCGTAGAGTCGAACTCGGAGCTCGTCGTCGCGAGCAGAAACACCTACTACCAGGGCTGCGAGCGTGGTAATTGCGGTGATGAAATGCATTTTCCGGATGTAAAGATTGACTTGGATTTGGAGTTTGAGCTTTGCCGTTGTCCACCTTGATACAACAGACACGCAAGGGCGTTATTGTCTTATACTATTCATCTCACTAATCAAGTAGCCATCTTATCTCCGTTTCTTCCGACGGACTGTCGGTATGCTGCAAGCCAGACGTGGCTTGAAGGATTATAGCAATCACACATGTTGTCAGCACTACTCTCAATACGCATTCGGACCTGATCCTTGGCGCACCTCGGACTCTTGAGGAAACTCTCCGAGCCCAGACGGGCCAGCACATCTCAAATTAGCGCCAGTAAGAACTTCGGCTAAAAGCTTGATTAAAGGATCCCCCGCAAAGGTTCAGCTAGGGCTGACTTGTCCTGCGGGGAACGAAGAAGATGAGAGTGATTAGATGTGAGCCTCAACGCGATATTCTTACGCTTTTTGTCCATGACTAACTACTAAGCTTATTAGCAAGCTTGTCGTCTCCTTCCTAATTAAGGCACGTTGGAGTCGGCAGCTACATGATTGGCACATCTTTTCCTCGGGAGCCGGGATCCCTCTGGTAGTTGATAAAATCGATTCTTCCAGACTCCTCCCTCGCATGAAGAGCAATCCTGTTTCGACCCCAATTCGTATTTGTGGCAGCATGGGTTTGCCCCTTGTCATATGTTTTACAACAGAGCCTAAATCGCCGGTCGGCCGCCGTGATGTTGCAGCACGATGCAAGCCCTCATCTGAAGGCTCACGGACCTTGCCATGAAATACACAACCACCGCCCGGCTTCACTTGCTACCTTTAGACCACTTCTTAACCCGGAATAAATAGTAAGTAACCACTGCAACCATCATGTTGAATCCAATGAAAGCCCACATGATGCCGTAGTTGCGCCACCTCTCCGACCAAACAATTTTGGACCCAGCCAGGTACTGGTCCGCGTTTCGAAATGCGCAGTATCGACACTGTTCCGTAGCCCGTGGATTCTGTAGCCTTCCTGGAGCGCTTGACAAGATGGGCTCCAAGTATTCTCTGCATGTCTGACCCGAGGGCGGATCAAAGGTGGATGTTTCTGTCGAGGAGCATGTTACTGATCGGTCGTGCAACACCGTTGCCACGATACCAGCGATCCAGTACGTGAACGGAGACACGCGGTACATGAAGATCCAGAAACCAGGGAGCGCATTAGGCGTTTGAAGAACACCGCTGAAAATGGTACTCATCATGGAGAGTACCGTGACGATGCTCCCTGCTGTTTGGGCATCTGGTAGTGCTGCAATGGTCATCTGTGCAAAAGCGCTGGCGTAGATGAAGAGCTGGATCACATAGAGCAGGACAAGGCCTTGGCGCTGAGAACTCTGGATGCCAACTACTGGGTAATAGAAGCAGCACCAGATCAAAACACCGGTAACGCATTGATAGGGTATTTCCACAATGATGTTGGCGATGATGAACGCCTTCCACGAATAGGCCTTGCTCGGTCGCTCTCTGACTTCGTACAGCGACCTTTGAGTGATAAAGTGCGGCTGGATCTGGGGATCGTTTAGTATGGCACGCTGGAGCAGTTCGTTTCATCTCTCTTACCTGCTGCACCAGCGTCGAAAAGATGGTAGTCAGTAAAAATACGGAGAAGATGACATTTTGCATTCCAGCCTGAGAGTTCGAAGCTTGGAAGAATGAGAAGCCGATAAACAGCCCGGCCGCGATGCCGAGCATGAACTTGGCAAAGACATAACTTGGCATACGCCAGTACTGCTGGAATACTCGGTATGTAACGGCCCGAAGCTGAGCCATGAACGGCATGGCAAATTCCGAGTGTGCGGAGGCCTCCTCGTCGCCTGTGGCCCCTTCGTTCTGCTTTTCGGTATGGATCCTGTCAATCTCGGTCTCCGTGGCCTGATATTCGGCGCTGTCTTTCCAGACAGAGTGCCAATCTTCTCCTTCGTCGTTGCGGATCTGGCTGATGACTTCGAGGATGTACTCGGCTGGATTTTCCTCTTTGTCGCATGCTCTTGCGCCGTGTGACTCAAAGTACTGCAGAAGTGTCCGCGAGTCCTCTCCGATATCACCAAAGTAAACCGTCTTACCACCCTTCGCAAGAAACAACAACCGGTCGAATTGTTGAAACAGGATAGCACTTGGTTGATGCACTGTACAGAGAACAGCCTGCCCTGAGTTTGCCAGTTTTCTCAAAAAAGAGCAGATAGCCCAGGAGCTTTGTGAATCCAGGCCACTAGTGGGCTCATCGAGAAATAGTAGCAGTTTTGGCTTCGCTGCCAACTCGACCCCGATCGTGAGCAGTTTGCGCTGTTCGACATTTAACCCTTCGCCGGGGACCCCGACAACAGCGTCTGCGTACTCTTGCATGTTGAGCATCTTGATAACTTCCTCGACAAACTCGTATTTTTCCTTTTTACTGACAGATTTTGGCTGCCTCAGCATGGCACTGAAACGTAGACTTTCGCGAACCGTGGCTGTCTGAAGATGCAGATCTACAGCAATGTCAGTCGGGATCTTCAAACCATCACGCTATACCTACCTTGCTGCTGCACGTAGCCGGTCTTGCGCTGGAAGCTGGCGTCAAAGGGCTTCCCGTTGACAAGCATGTCTCCCGTGATAACTCCCATAGTCGTTCGCTGCGCGAGAACATCAAGCAAAGTGGTTTTACCCGCACCACTGACTCCCATAAGCGCAGTCAAGGTTCCAGGTTTGACCCATCCAGATACGCCGTCTAACAATCGCCGTTTCCCGTCTTTGACATCGATATCATAAATGACGTTACGCCAGGTAAAAATGTCTTTCTGAGGCTCGATGGCAGCCACATCACCACCATTCAAAGCTTCCTTGCCAGATGAACCTTGACCCGACTCTTCATCTTGAGTAGGTTGCCTGTTGGGCTGTTGAAGATGTGGCGGAATGTGCCCCCTCTGAAAAACAAGGGCTTCTGCTGTGCTTGTCGACGCCGAGTTAAGTTCGGTCGCGACCAAGTAAATCGCCATGAACCCAAATAGAAATGCGATCAGAATACCAAGATTTCTCCAGACGTGGGAATAGTAATACTCGTAATTGGCTGCAATAAAGGCATCGCCGCTAACCGTCCACTCGCCAGCCACAGCACCGGTAACGGAACAGATCCAAGAGTCCCCAACATTAGGCGTATATGGAGGAAAGATGCTGGAACAAGTGAATCGACGACCATGGAATTCGTTGGCAATTAGTATCTCAAAGGCGTAGTAAATCGGATTGATCCAGCGGATCCAGGAGAACCACGGCTTCATGTTGGGAACTGTGATTGTGAAGCCGACGTAGACAACCAAAGCGAGGACCATGACTCCAGAGAGGGCCATGGCTTGGGAGACGGTTTTTGAAAGAGCCGCCATGGTCCGGAAAAACGCGATAAAGACAAAGGTACAGATGTAAGTGATTAAAAAATAGAGGAAGAAATTTCCCGGTTCACGCCGGAGACCGGCTAGAAAGTATAAGACAATATTGAAAATGACGGCAGTTGCAAACTTGATGGGGATGGCAGCAGCTATACCTGCGGCTCCTTCGGCAGCTGGGTGATAGAAGGCAAAAGATGCGTGCTTGGTGACAATCTCTCTCTGGGCATACAAGCTACCAATCTCGGAGATGGCAGTCAGTGCATTGAGAAGCACAGCCATAAACAACACAGAGCCTTTGGCATAAAATCCGGCGGTCGCGTCAGGCGTCCCAAAGAAGATGGATCCAATAATAAGAGCCATGAATAGTTGAGTAACGCAAGCCGTTGCAGTAGCAGAGATGTCGTTCCAGATTAGTTGATATGCTCGCTTCGTGCAAAGTTTGATTTGCATCAGGATGCTGATGGTGTACGGGGAACCAGGCCTGACATGCTTTGACTGGCGAAAGTTCTTTTGCTGTCGAAGCCGTGAGATGCTCTCGCCTGGGCGGTCAACCAGATGGTCAATCTCGTACGCTTGGATCTCGTCCTGCAACGACAGAAACTCGGCAGATTCTTTCCAATACTTCTCAAAGTCCTCGGGGGTGCGCGGGACCCTGTCTTCCATGCCACTGACGGCTTTTCTCTCGCTGGGATTTGTGACAGAAGTGAGGAAATCCCCAGTCGTCTGTCGTGGCGGACAATACCATCCCTGTCTCTCGAAGAACTCTCTCGCCTCACTCGCTGGTCCAAAATAAATCTCCCGACCTTCGTAAAGCACTATGGCCTTGTCAAAAAGGTCGTAGATGGCTTGACTAGCTTGATAGATGGCGACAGCAGTTGTTATTCCTCCAAGGTCCGCTGCCATCCGCAAAGCCTGGACAAACTTCAGAGCAGTAGCTGAATCAAGGCCTCGGGTGCTGTTGTCCCAGGCTGAGAAGGGAGATCCAGACAGGATCATCTCAGCGATACTGACTCGCTTCCTCTCACCGCCCGACACGCCACGGATAAAGTCATTTCCCACCTTTGTGTCGGCTGCGTGACTAAGTCCGTAAGTTGCCATGACTACGCGAGTGATGTATCGGCAAAATTCTTGACGAGGCATGCCGTGAATGCGATGAGATGGTGTCCGGACCGAAGCAGCAAACTCGAGTGTCTGGCTAACTGTGAGGTGTGGGAAATGTCTGTCCACCTAGCCATGTGCTGTCAGCCCATACTCTAATTTCTTGTAGGTCATGCTTACCTCTTGGTTGTAGATAGCTTCTCCTTTAAACTCCTTCTTCATGAGCTTCTGTGGGATTCCATTGTAGTGGATCGTGGATGATCTGTCAATACCCAGACCATTCAGCTCACCACAAAGAGTCTTGAGCAATGTGCTGCATCCCGACCCAGGTCTCCCAAGCACAATCAGTAGCTCTCCGCTTTGGATAAGACCGTCAAAGTTCCGTAGAATGTGCTTCGGCTCTTTCTTTCCAAAGCTAAACAGGTCTCCTAGTCGAAGTGGTGCCATCAGCATAGATGCGACAGTCTCCTGTACTTGTAGTGCAGCTCCGGATCCAGAAACATTGAGATCCTTCCATACCACCCCCGTCTTTTTGGCCGTGATGCCTTGCTCGCCCAAGGTCTGTACGAAATTCTGGAGCCATCGGTGCAGATCGAATCGGGTGCTGGCTGGATCTAGAGCGGGTGTGTTTTCGTCGTGGGTCGCGAGGGTGTGAATGCGAGATGCATCGCCGACGGCAATAGAATGGCGGCGTGATAGAGCCGTAGCGATGCGAACAAGTTCATTTCGATCGGCGCTTTCTATCGCGTCGGGTGCATTGTGATGCTTGCTGTAGCGTCTTGGGCGTATGGGCTGTTTTCGTTGATCGAGCTCGTGGGAGGGAAAGCTGGTGTTGCTGTTTGGGTCCTGTGACGATGTGGAGTGGCAGCTGTCGATTTCGTCCGTATCTCGCGACGGTTCCCTTCTGTCAGTGTCTACTTGTATTTGGTCTCTTGATCCATCGCTGCTAGTAGCAATGCCTCGGCTGTCATCGTCATGCTCTCGGAACCGCGTCATGATGAAGAACCACAGTAGTTGAGATGGATTGAGAAAGAAAAAAGAAAGAAAACAGCAAAAATTGGA
>JAAGWO010001580.1:0-10588 GCA_013266205.1 Fusarium decemcellulare
CCGCCCCGACAAGTCCACGCCAGCGCCAAAGGCAGCGATGTGCTCTCATAGCTTGTTCTCGCTTGAGTTATCCACCCTGATCACCACGCTAACCACACCAGCATGCAGCACGGGGAAGGCTTCAGCTAGGCTGCCCGGGTCGGTGTCGGCGTCGGCGTAGGCGTAGGCGTAACTTGGGCGTCGTGGGCTCTAGTTAGCGAGGAGCTCGGCACAGGGTAGGGCACCTCAGATCACAACAACCCGACCCATTACCATTACCTGATTTATCTCGACCTATAGGTAGTTGGTGGAACCATCTGTTGCACCTCAACTACCAAGGCAGTTCCTCTTCTTGATTCCTCCTGCCGTTCGCGTCTTCTGTGCATGCCTCACCTCTGTTTCATGTCCGGACCGGCCGCTCCTGCCGTCCTTGACCATCCGTCGGCCTGACTTCTGCATCCTCCAAACTCAGATCATGACGACGCCTCTCACGCCAGACGGCAAGGGAATCCAAGATGGAGGCGGACGTGGACGCGCCAGCATTGGCAGCTCTCACGATAGACGAGCGTCTGTCGCGATGGAGCCCAGGCACAGCAACAAGCTGGGCACAGTGTCCGGTGTCTACATTCCCGTCTTCCTCAACATCATGAGTATTCTCATGTTCTTGCGATTTGGTATCATTATCGGCCATATCGGGTTTATGGGAATTCTTGGTGAGTCCCGCTGCTGAGATGAGATGTCCCAAATGATCTCATACTGACTTTTATCAAAGGCCTCCTCGTCATCGCTTATTGTGTTGATCTCTTGACGACCCTCTCATTGTCTGCGATCGCCTCTAATGGCGAGGTCAAGGGCGGCGGTGCCTACTATCTCATCTCTCGCTCACTTGGCCCCGAGTTTGGTGGTTCCATCGGTATTCTTTTCTATCTCGCCCAGGTTCTCAATGCGAGTATGAACGTCGTCGGTCTCATCGACTGCATACGCCTTAACATGGGCGAAGCATTCCCTCAGGGGTATTGGACTGGCTATGGCCTCCAAACCGCTGCCCTTGTTCTTTGCACTGGTCTCTGCTTCCTAGGATCGGCTACTTTCTCCAAGGCTTCGAACGCTTTGCTCGCCATCCTTAGTCTTGCCATCATCAGCATTCCCGTTTCCGCTATCTTCAAGACGCCCTTTCGTGATGATGCTCTTGGGATTCACTTCACTGGCCCTAGTCTTGATACATTGACGGATAACTTCTTGCCTCACCTGAGCAGCCCCGCTTTCAAAGGACTCGAAACCTTCCGTGACCTCTTTGGCATCCTTTTCCCGTAGGACTTTGCTCAGGCCATGTCCATATCTGGATCTGCTAACACCATTCCAGGGCAACCTCGGGCATCTTTGCCGGCGCGTCTATGTCGGGAGATCTAAAGGATCCGAGCAGGTCAATTCCTCAAGGAACGCTCTGGGCCATGTTGACGACTTTCATTCTCTACTTTATCGTCATTCTCTCGCTTGCTGCCAGTACTACTCATGCATCTTTCCTGGCAAACCCGAACGCCATCTCGCTCACCAACTTGTCTCAGCCAATTATTCTTGCTGGTGAATGTGCCGTCACTTTCTTCTCCGCCCTCATGGGTCTTATCGGCGCATCCAAGTTATTCCAGGCGTTTGCTAGAGACAAGCTCCTCCCGGGTCTATCCTTCTTCAGCAAGGGCACGAAACATGGCGACGAACCAATCTATGCTCTGCTTCTGACATATGCCATCGCCCAAGTGGCTCTTTTGGCTGATCTCAACCAGATTGCTACTTTCATCTCTATGGGTTATCAAATGACATTCTTTGTCATGAACCTTGCCTGCTTTCTACTTAAGATTGGATCTGCTCCCAACTTCCGACCAAGCTTCAAGTTCTTCAACTGGCAGACAGCATTCATCGCAGGTATTATGTCTGCCTTTGCCATGTTCTTCATCGACGAGACCTATGCCGCCATTGCCATTTCTGTCCTCGTCTTGTTATTCTTGCTCATCCACTATCTCAGTCCACCGAAACATTGGGGTGATGTGTCTCAGAACCTCATCTACCATCAGGTGAGAAAGTATTTGTTGCGGCTCAAGCCAGAGCATATCAAATTCTGGCGGCCACACATTATCCTTCTTATCAACAACCCCCGGAAACAGACAAGATTGATTCAGTTTTGCAATTCTCTCAAAAAAGGGTCGTTGTATATCCTGGGCCATGTCATCGTGACAGACGACTTCAACTCTGGCGTACACGAAGCCAGACTGCAACAACATGCGTGGACAAATTACATTTCCGAGTTTTCCAAGATCAAAGCTTTTGTTCAGCTCACCATGTCACCCACTATCACTTGGGGCGTCCGAAACTTGATCTTATCAGCCGGACTTGGAGGAATGCGGCCTAATATTGCAGTCATGGGTTTTTACAACATGGACGAACTTCGCAAGTCGAATATGAAGCTTCGCGTACCCGAAGTTCCCGTGTCCCCCGCCACTCAGATGCGACGACCTCCGAAATCAGAAGGCAAGGCACCACGGCGGCGGCGTGGAGATACGTCGGCACGGCTGCTGGAAGGATTTCTCCCAACAGATGTCATCCGTACCGAGGATATGATGTCTCCCACACAGTATCTTACAATTATCGAAGACCTTGCTCTCCGATACCGACTGAACATTGCCATCGGATGTGGTTTTGACAAGCTGGAGACGCCAAGAAAGGACGGAGCAAATTCCAAGAAGTACATCGATCTCTGGCCTATTCAGATGTCTGCTGAGGTCACAACTGATGGAAAGAGCTTACTCACGACCAACTTTGACACATGTGAGTAGAAATACCGCTGGCTAAAAGTTAGACACTGACTCTAGTAGACACCCTCATCTTGCAGCTAGGTCATATCCTACACAGTGTTCAGGGTTGGAAGCGAGCTTACACGCTACGAGTCATGGTCTTCGTCGAGTACGAGAACGAAGTCCACGAAGAGCATGCTCGAGTGATTGCTCTTCTGGAGAAGCTTCGAATTGACGCCGAAGTTAAAGTATTTTGCTTATCTTCTGGCCACCTGAACACTTATGAGCTAATCATTAACGGCGTGAGTCATGATATGGATTGGGAAATCGTCGTCAATGATACTCTTCGAGACGAAGAATGGTGGGATGACCTCCAAATGTTCCGAGGACGAGAGGACAACATGTCTTCGTCGCAGGAAGCCAATCATCTTGCCCACATATTTGATTCCACATCTGGACGACCGGGTGTGTACAACCCTCACGAAGAGCACTACGACCGCCGCCGTGCCAGCACAGTGGGTGTTCCTGAGATACCTAGGCGACCGGCGATTGGGATGCTGTCCAAGATGGGAGTGAATATGGGCATTCACACACACCACCTTCATGATGAAGTCCTGGATGATTCGAGCACCGATGAGGAGGAATTGGATGGGAATTCCTCCACTGACCTTGATGAGGAGTTGGGCTATGGCTTCTCATCCATGATGGATGATGACGATGGTGACAGCATAGGTCCCACTGATCCAACGCAACGACCGTTACTGTCGAACACTGCTCGTCAAGACGGCGATAGCAGAGGACATGGTGATTTCTGGGAGTGGCATGGACGCCGCAGGTCTAACACAAGCGGAGATGCGGGTTCTACGTCGTATGGCACGATGTCCTCTTCAGCAACGATAAAGGGAATTGGTCAATCTTCACAACAACAGCCGTCTGCGCCAGCAAAATCAACTTCTCGCTCAACCTCATACGAGGCCGGGCCACAATCCAGTTCCCAGTCACACCAAGGTCACATAAACGCCCAGCTCGAGCCGTTTCCCTGTCTGAGTTCGCAACAAGCCTCGGAGCCACCGGCAAGGCTTGCACCGTCGCGCCCGGCAAGCCCCTCGAGGGAAGATACTGTGCGCCCGTACCGTGACGGCACGACCACGCCCGTCAGACCCAACATTTCCAGGCAGTCGTCAGCCGTGAGATTCTCTAGCCGGCCTGTGCCTGAAACCAAGATCATCGCCCAGGCGGAAGGATCGACGATTAGCTTTGCGCCGGCATCTAACTCCAACTCGGAAACCCCAAGGGCCGACCCGCAAAGACCAACTTACTCGCGTCAATCGTCACTAGGCAAGTTTTCAAGTCGGCCAACGCCTGATACGCGAGTTTCAACAGGCGAGGATGAGGGCAGAACGATATCTTTTGCGGAGCAGCCCGTTTACCACCCACCATCGGCAAGCCACTCACGATACCAATCACGTCGAAACTCGCAAGGATCAGGCCATGGGCGAAGCGAGCTGGGCCTTCGGATCCCCGAAATGCTTGAAAGATACAGGATGGGGACCCGTTTAGACGAGGAGGAGGAAGAACCAAACTCGGCTTACCACACGACACAAGGGATAGAGCTGTCGTTCAACGAGTTGCCCAGCAGAGCCCAACACCTCATTCTGAACGAGCTGATGCGACAACACTCCAAGGAGACGGCAGTCCTCCTTAGCACTCTCCCTATTCCTTCCGAGGGAACCAGCCTGGACGAAGTGGCGACAATACAGTACTTGTCGGATGTGGAAGTGCTTTGCAACGAGTTGCCACCAACGTTGATGGTGCTCAGTAACAACATGACTGTGACTGTCAGTCTCTAGAGGGGAACAAAGCCGGGTCATTTCCATGGCTGACAGGCTGGAATGGTCGGATCAGGGCACGGCTCAAGTCTGACTAGGCCAGTCTAGCAAAGTATGCCATGACACTCGACAAAGGCCGAGTCATGGCCAACAAAGGATGGCTAGCCAGGAACAGCGCATCTCGAGGACCGGCTCCGAGAGCTCGGGTATCACCATGACAGGAGGGTTCTCGATATAGTTTTTGAAAATTCTCCTACGGCGTTTAGCATTCAGGGGCAACATTGCATTGGAATGGTCCTTGAAATTCTGGGTAGCATGGATGGAAGGCGGGACAGGAACACACACGCATACAGTTGAGGAGTTTTTGGGTGGCTTTTTTGGACTGAGTCGCGGGCCACATGGCTCTTTGGCACCTTGACTACTTTGAGCTATTTCTCGTCAATTTATTCTCAGAACGAGGCCCGCCTGAGCCTTTGCCTTGTGCCTGTGCCGGGGCTGCTCTGTGGCCCTCTCTGGAGGCTGGCTCTATCCGAACTCACTTACAGCGCCGTGCCGTGTCACCCAAAACCGCATTCTTGGGGCAAACTCTTTTTCTGATCCTTTGTCCCTGAGCTTTTTATGGCCTCACACCATCCCGAGCCGAACTCTTACAGGAAGGTACACAGTTACTGCAACAACCTAAAGAAAGGGCTCGCACCATACGTGATATGCCGTCAACGGGTAACATTTCTGGATCGGAATCTCCGAGCCACGATGGGCAAAAGTCAAACCGGGCGGCGCCATCATCTGCTACGTAACAAGGTTTACGCAGCACTTCAACCACGAGAACTCTATTGTCATGCTGCAGCTGTTTAGCAGGTTTCCCCAGAGCCGCCCGCCACTCGTGGGCCGCCCGAGGCCCGCCGTATCAGTCTATCAGTCACTTACATTCCAGTCCAACTTTCAGGACACCTTCAGACAGTTGGGAAAAAGGGGACCTAACGCATGTCATTCTGTTATAACTGGGCTGTTTGGGGCCGGATTTCCCCTCCTCCTCCCTTTGTCCCCGAGACAGTCTGATCTCATCACCCAACAACATCCACCCCCAACAGTCCGCGATGCCTTCACGCAGCAGCGCCAGCGCCAGCGAGGAGAAGATGAGCTGGAAAGATCAGCTCTCACCCAGGTTCATGGGTCTCCGAGGCTTCAGGCGTGCCTCCGAGTCTGCAAAGATGAAGGAACCCGACAACAAGCAGTTCACCATGATGCACTTCCCTGACCGCCCGGTGAGGAGGATCACCGAGGCCGAGATTCCTAGCGAGGAGGAGTGCAAGAAGTTTCTTATCAATATGAGAAAGGCGTCTTTTGCTGAGCAGCTGCAACGGCGGCAAGAACACCAGCCCTTATCACCATCACCATTATCGCCATTATCACCTTCCATAACGATACCAGAACCGCCCATGCGGCCAGCCTTTCGACAGCCTCCCTTCAGATCCACCTTTGGGCCGTTGACTCCCGCCGAAGAAGAAGAGAATCCGCTGGAGTTCACCCAGGAAACGGCGGTTGTGGCAAAAGAGTCCCGGCTCCAGGTACCAACGGTGCCAGAGGTGGACCGCAGCAGCGCTATCACCGACGATGGCTTCAACCTCACGATTGAGAAGCCCGTCATCATCGAGGCCAAGCAGGTCAAGTTGGAGCGGGTTGATAACGTCTCGCCCGGTGCCAGCCCCGAGGCCTCACCGACATCAACGCCACGACCCATCGAGGTTCCGCAGTGGCCCAAGCGAAAGCAGTCTGTGCAAATGGTCGCCATCCAGCGACCTCCCCAGGACTGGCCCAGGCGGAAACAGTCGGTTCAGACAGTGCTCATCCGAAGACCTTCACGCGCAGTCGCTACGGATGCCCTCAGCTCTCATCCCTTCGTACCGCACACTCCCACACTTCCGCCTATACACTGCCACGTCCGCCAGGACAGCGCTTCAGATCTGCTCTGTCGGGTGTGCCATGTCGGACTCGCTGAAAAGTCTGGAGTCTGCTCGAACTGCGGTGATGAGCAGTCTGTTCCAACTAGTCCAACCGCATCTACCCACGATCTCAATGCTCCCGCCTTCTCTCGACCTCAATTCAAGCAACCTCAGCAACTCTCCAAGAAGTCCAACCGCCCTCCACCTCTAGCCTCTCAGTCCCTCGACGGCATCGCAAACGTGCACCGGCCCACGCCCTCAGTCGCATCTGATCCTGAGGGAAACCAGCTCTCTCCACCGGCCTCGCCCAGGTCGCCCTGCAGCCCAGCCCACACCGTCCCAACCGTCGTCAACATCCCCGCCGCGCCGCCAACCCCCCTCTCAGCCCTCTCCACGCCCGAGGTGTTCAAGCGCTTCCAGCAGGAGATGGATATCAAGGCCAAGGAGACCGAGGATAATGCTGTATTCGACGATCCCTGGGCGGTCAAATCAAAGACCCCAAAGACCCCTGATGTTTATGAGGACGACTGGGCGGACTACTACTTTGATGAGCAAAACTTTGACTCTGCAGAAGCAAAGGGCAACGACGCTAATAAGGTTACAACGCCCGTGGTGCAGGGGTTCATGCAGCGCGAGTTGAGCCTCGACGAGTATGACCGTGCTTTCGCCAGCCCTGTGAGCCCGGGCCCTGGATGGATTTAAAAAGGAGATTGTTTGATGAAGGTCATGTGTATCAAGATTGTACGCTGTGTGTCTCATTGGTAGCGTCCGGAGTTGTGTTTTTTATTTCATGTCATATAATAGCGAGCGAATCTTATTTTCATCGTCGGAGTTTATGCTCTATCAAAAATCTGTCCCAGCTTTTTCGTTCCTTCGTGATATCATCCTCTACATCGTCTCGTTTAGTCTATACATCTACTTTTTTCTCTCGTCTATATCTTTGGTCTATAGTATTCTCTTGACGGTCAACCCACTCGCATCTCCACCCTCCAGCTGCACCAGCCCACCGGTCTCAAGCTTCTTCTTCCACTTGTTGCTCTCATAACGCGCCAGGATCATGGTCATGCGCAGCGTGACGTCGTTGCTTGAGTCGTGCTCCTGCAGAGCCTCTGCAACAGGCGTGAACGTCCAGCGGCCAAACGCCCAGTTGAGGATGTAACGGCCCGAGGCGCTGGGCTCCGGCTTGGGAATGTCGGGGTCCGAATTGGACGGCGTAGAGGAGAGCGTGAGGAAGGCCTTGATGCGGTAGGCTTCGTCTTTGGGTGCGGAGGAGAGGAAAGTGAGGAGCTTCTCGGTCGAGATGCGAGCTGAGGAGTCGTCGGTTTTGACTTCGATCGAGAGGACTTCGACTTCGTTCTGGTGGCTGTGGGAGTGGCCGTTGGTCTCGCCGCTGGTGTGGTTATGACTGTGACCATTCGTCTTGTGATCGTCGTTGACCTCTGCCTCTGTCAACTCCTGCGCCAGACCTCCATCAACGCCGAACACTAGGTCCATCGACACCCAGCCCTTGTCACTCTTGACCTTTGCGACGTCCACTTCTAGATCGCCAACTCGGTCGAGACACTCATCGTATCGAAGCTCGCCGGCGTTCTCCCACTTGTTGAAAACAATCAGATCCGTGTATCGCGCTTGGATGCGCGCCGTGTAGCTCGTATCCTCGTAGCCCTTCCAGTTCTCGACGTCGATGACACTGATGACACCGTCGAGCACGTACTTGCCTGAGTCGCGCGCAAGACGGTTCACCTCGAGGGCGAGGGTCGCCGGGAACGCAGAGCCGCTGGTCTCGATGACAATGCGGTCGGGTGCAACGCTCTCCTCAAGCTCAGCCAGCGCGGGACCGAGCTGGCCGACGAGGTTGCAGCAGATGCAGCCGTTGAGGAGCTCTTGGACGCCCGAGATGGCAGAGTTTGCGGCGAGTTGTGAGTCGACCGCGAGATCACCGAATTCGTTCTTGAGGAGGGCGAGTTTATAGTTGGGGTTCTGGGCGCGAAGTTGGGGGATCAGGTTGAGAATGAGTGTCGTCTTCCCTGAGCCCAGGAAGCCCGTGATGATGGTGATGGGGATCGGCGCCATCTTGGGAGGATCTTCAACAACAAACGGCAGATCCAGCGATTTTCTCTCTCCCTCTCTCGTACCTGGCTGTAGGCGTCAAAGTTTCTAGACCCTGAGAAAAAAATACCTCTCTAGGCCTGGTGTTGTTTGTTGGGGTGTATCAAAGACAAAAACTACGTGAGGGTCAGCCCATGAGAGTCGTCCGATAAGATAACGCATCATTTTTCTTATCGGGACTTATCGGACCATGACCCCGCGGTCTGCGGCTTGACGTCACCCCCACAAGTTGGGAAGGCTGCAGGGGGAATTGGGTTTCACGATCCAAGGATGGATTGCGTATGCCGAGCTGAGAACAAGGAATCTGGAGGGTGCGATCGATCCAGGGATTAAAGAAGCACCAGCCGGCCTGCTTCTTCATCTTCTCCAAACCTCAAACTATCGGAGCATCCTAAAACAGGAATCAAAGTCCGAATTCTTTGCACAGAACCAGACATGTCGTCGTCCCAAGAATCTGGCCAGGACCGGCAGGAGACCTTCAAGGAGCAGCTCGACAAGGCTGCGGATAACACGCGCGAAGCCGAGAACCAGAAGCCTAACCCGATAGTCGAGAAGAGTGCGCCTTGCTCACCTGCAACACATGTTCTTTGACTAACTCGTTGCTCCAGTCACCGAGTACGTCCCTGCTGCCGCCAAAATCCTACCCACAGGCAAGCAGAGCCCATCACAGGAGGAGAACAAGCCTGAAGGTCCCCCTGAGCGACCGCATCATGATGACAAGATCGAGGAGTTTGTCAGAGACCAGCATAGAAGCACGGGTACCGACGGCATCTTGGGTTCTTCTTCCAACGACGAGTAATCAATGATCGAGGTGGTATCGAGAGAATGGCGGGAAAGGGTTCGTTCGGCACTGTATTTTTAGGTTTCTGGCGAAAACGACACGACGGCCGCGTTACATGAATAAATGAATCACATGCCACCATGTTGACCCTGTGAAGCGGCTGAATCCTACACTCCGTGATCTGTTGTCAGTGTTCTCGTACTAGCTTTGTTGCTCGGAGCATTATCTCGATCACTGCGCATGGACCAACGGCCTCGTGAACACTGCTTGACACCAGGGCAATGGTAATAGTCACATGTAGGCCATGGCATGGGAACAGTGTAGCACTGGCTCGAAGCCACAAAGTCGGGATCAAGCGTCAAACGACGTCGTTGCGGCTCAACACGCGTCTTAAAATTGCGCTCGGCACTTTCCGACAATCGACGGAAAACTCTGTTCAACACGGTCCGCCCAAGACACGGATTCGCACAACACGCTGGCGAACCGACAGCATGGCAGTCGAGCGAGGAGCGACATTTGACAGGCACACGATGCGTCGGAGGCTGTCACCTCTCTCGACCAACAAAAACTACGTTCTTCTTATCTGAGATGTCCCCCCTTCTTGGCATTGACCGTCCACGGATTGGCTGCGAAACAGCGAAGTGACGGAAAATTTCCTATATCCAAGGGTTTTACTCTTCTGAGCGTTTCCCGCTAGGGGAAAGGCAACGCGACACCGTGGGTGTTGACCGCAGAGGGTCCGGGTGAAGGTCGTGGCAGCTCAGTTGGCTTTTTGATAAAGAAGAAAGGAAAACAAAAGAGTAAGAATTTCCGCCCGCTGTCGAGTTAATAAAGATTTTAGGTGGCATGCGCTAGTCCGTATTGGGTGGGTGTCTTAGTCAGCGTTTCTCAGGCCTGACCAGACTTGGCGATACCCTGTAACCCACGCATCCGATTGTGTCAACGCTCAGGACTGGGCTTCAATTTCTAAATTCACATGACCAGTTTATATCTGCATACCGACTCCAACCAATGGAAGGAAGATATTGCTCAGAGATTTCTGTAGTTATTAATGCTGCGCTAGCAATGACGACGTGTTGAAACGAGCCCATGTTGTACATCTTGAATCTGACTCAAGAAAGACGCTTTTCTTTACACTATATGCAAAAAAAAAAAAAAAAA
>JAAGWO010001581.1:0-10772 GCA_013266205.1 Fusarium decemcellulare
CGGCATCCGCCTTAGCTGTCAGGGGATCCAGAGTCTTTTCTTCAGGGAGCGCGGCCCCTGAACTGGAGGAGCGCGCCTCTAATTTTAGAAGCTTCACCGCGACCGCAGATATCATGAAGTTGAACAAGAGGCCTCTGGTGCTGCGAGTTGACGTGGAATTAATCAATGCTCTGGGAATGTTCTCTTTTATTCTAACAAACTGTGTACCATTGAACCGCCTCTCATGTGAAAATCTTAGTTGTGTCTGCCCAAATATTGCCTTGCTTGCGACGACTGTCAGCGCCTCCAGAATGTTCCAATCACCGAGACGTAGGCCTGTGTTGCCTACCTGCTTCACCAGCAGGTTAAACTTGCCCCTTCGCAACTCAACCTCGAAGTGATCGCAATCCAGCAAACCCAACAATCCGAAACCATTCTCACATTTAATATCGTAATCGAGAGGTTTCGGGTTCTCCAGGGCCTCGTCACCGTGTCTTCCGAACCATCCTGCAAACAGGTTTCATCGCATACACTCACTCCACCGCAACATGGACGTCCACTTGCTCGTCTACGACCTCTCCCGGGGCTTGGCGCGCCAAATGTCCATGAACTTGCTCGGTTTTCAGCTCGACGCCATCTATCACACATCCATCCAGCTCAACGGCAAGGAATACGTCTACGATGGAGGCATCATTGCCATCGCCCCCGGCTCATCACACCTGGGCCAGCCATTGGAGAAGATCCATCTCGGCACGACAAATCTACCCATGGACATAATCGAGGAGTTTCTAGATTCCCTTAGACCGATATTTACACTCGAGGTATAATCCAAGCTCTCGTTCGGTGCTGCTTCAACTCTCTGACGCCATCTCAGGCTTATGATCTCTTTCATCACAACTGCAACAACTTTAGCGACTCGTTCTCAAACTTCCTCATCGGAAAGGGCATTCCGGAGCATATCGTCAAGATGCCACAGGCGGTGCTCGACTCGCCCATGGGCCGTATGCTGCTTCCCCAGCTCACTCAGGGTGTGAATGCTGGCAGGCAAAATGGGTCTATCCTCGGCCTTCAGCAGAGTGCGCAAACACCACAACCAGTCGCTGCTCCAAGGCATAGTGTCAAGAATGTCACAAACATGTCCGAGTTCAGTCGTTTGATGGAAGCAGCAAAGAGTTCATGTGCGGTCGTCTTCTTTACCTCAGCCACATGTCCGCCCTGCAAGCTTCTATATCCCATCTATGACGAACTCGCGCAAGAAGTCGGGGACAAAGCCACACTCATCAAAGTCGACGTCTCTCAGCCTCAGGCCCATCAAATTGGTAGCCAATATTCTATCAGTGCGACACCAACCATTATCACATTTCTCCGCGGGGAGCAGGAGAATCGATGGTCTGGGGCTGATCAAGCCGCTCTACGCGGCAACGTTCAACTTCTTGTGCAGATGGCCTTTCCTCTCCATCCACATGAGAAGCTCCGTCTACCAACTTTCTCTAATCCCAACGCAAAGCCGGTTCTTTATGCAAAGGTTCCTCCCCTGGATAAGCTAATGGGGAAGATGGGCGATGAAGTGGCAAGCAAACCAGAGGTCAAGGCTCTCAAGCAGTATCTCGAAGACCGCGCAAAGGATGGCCCTTCAAGTGCCGTTATCCCCGAGATGGGCCATCTATCGACTCTCATCAAGGACTCAACCTCAACATTACCGATCGAGATCCTCTTCACCATCGTGGACTTATTTAGATGCGCTCTTTCAGATCCTAGAGTCAGCGGGTTCTTTGCGGAGGAGAAAGGCCACGAAACCGTTCGAACCGTCTTGGATCTCGTCAACAAGCAGACAGAGTGCCCCTATGCCCTACGTCTCGTCACTCTACAGATGGCCTGCAACTTTTTTTCTACGCCCCTATTTCCCGACGAAATTATGCGAGACGGCAACCTGCGTGCCGCCATCATCTTGCTCGTTTCGTCCAGCTTCCTCGACGAGAGCCACAACAACGTCAGAGTCGCCGCTTCGTCTCTACTTTTCAACTTGTCTCTTGCAAACCGAAAAGCTAGAAAGGACTCGAAACCGAGCCTATCGGGAGATGACGAACTAGAACTGGCTGCGTCTGTGGTGGAGGCCATCTCCCTGGAGGAAAAGTCAGCCGAGGCACTGCACGGTATGCTGCTCGCCTTGGGTCATCTCGTGTATGGCACGGCTCTAGATGGAGAACTGCCCGACCTTCTCCAAGCAGTAGGCGCAGAGGATAGCATCCTGGCCAAAAAGTCCAAGTTTCCAGGTGAGAAACTTGTTATGGAAGTCGGCGCAGAATTACTCGGCAAGGGGCTTAGGAAACCATGAGACGGGCGGTCGCAGATGGGTAATTATTCTTTTATCAAACCCGGTATTGTAGATTTGAGCAAGCAACGAGTTATTTAGGTTGGTTTTAGATTCCACAATCATCAGTCCTCGCTGAGTCGAAAGACGAAACTCGCGCCAGAGTACCTCCTGTTGTCCAGTAGCCCGAACAATCTTCTCTTGGTGGGTGATATGCGGACGTAACTCTCCTCCCAATGAGACCTTCACCCGACTCATCACAACTTTTTCCACCCTTGGAGTATCCTAGTAATCATTCCATGTCCTCCCCTTTCAGCATACCTGGCTGCATCCCTACACCTGTCTTCTAGGTTGTCTACATCCGAGTCATTCTCCAACAGCAGATAAACCATGTCGAGCCGTCCCCTCTCAGCGGCTGCTTGGAGTGCCGTGCGCCCATCACGCCGTGCTGGCGAAGCGTTGATTGTTGCTCCGTTCATGATAAGTAAAACAGCTATGTTGAAATGGCCTTGCATTGCTGCGTGTTGTAAAGCTGTCGCTCCTCCCTCCTCAGCCGGTAGAGCGTTCACATCGGCACCTCGAGAAACGAGATACTCGACCAAGGGGAAATAGCCATCGTGACTAGCGGCCTGTAACCCGGTCATTCCACCTCTCCACTGCGTCCGGCCATCGACCTTAGCATTAGCGCCTAACAACATGTCGAGGGTGTCAAGGGTCCCTTGACCGACTGAACATGACAACCCAGTTGTCATAGATCCTCTCTCTTGCCGAGGACGAGGTCCAGAAACCGAGCTCGTAGCGCCCTTTTCTCCACTCTTGACATAGTTTCCGATAGCCCATTGAATCAGAAGCGTATCATCTGCCGTGTATGTCGGATTAGCGCCGTGATCGATCAACAGTTGTACGCATTCGAATGATCGACCCCTAGATATCGCCAACTCTACGAGTTCTTGGCCGCCGTAAACACTAGGCTCGTCACACCTGGGATGAACAGATGCTCCGTGGGTAAGAAGAAAGCGGACAATACCCATCTCGAAGCGTGGTCTGCAAACGGCGGCCTGAAGTGGTGAGTACTGGTGCCACTGCCACTCATGGATATTGATATTGGCACCTGCATGCCATAACAACAGAACCATTTCCATGTCTCCCCAATAACAGGCTGCCGCGAGAGGCGTCCACTCCATGTCCCTCAGCTCTTTGGAATGGACATCAACCCAATCGCAAAATCGAGTAGAGACATTGGGAGTGGCACCCGCGTTGATCAGATCTTGTGCCATGTCATGTGCGCCTCGATATATCGCCGCAAGAAGAGGAGCCTGCTGGCGCCCTTCAGGGTCGGGACAAGCGCCGCTTTCAATGAGCAATCTAAAGCTGGCGTCGTCTTCGTTGTACACAGCATGATACAGCGCAGAGGCGCTGCCGCTCGGATGATCGGCATATGATGTAGCTTCGAGGACCTTCCGGACCATTTCCATGCTTCGACTATGCACAGCAGCTTGTAGAGCTGTGTAGCCGCCTTTTAGGGTCGCTGGGGCATGAATATTTCCACCCCTCTGTAAAAGGAGATCGACAAGATCCATGTTTCCTGACAGCGCTGCGGCCTGAAGACAAGTTAGCCCGCCCACGTATGCGGGCTGTTGGTGGACATCTCCTCCCAGGTAAAGAAGCCACTGAACAAGGACGTGATCCCCAGTCAACGACGCCGACTGCAGAACCGTGAGGCCGCCGTAGGGGGATGGGGCAGCGTTCACGTCCGCCTTCTCGCAGAAGAGCATATGAATAAGTTTCCAGTCCCCGATCTCTGCCGCAGCCTGAAGGGCGGTTCTTCCTCTCCAGTATCCTGCTGGCGCATTCACGTCAATACCCGATTGTAGTAGGAGCTCTACCATTTCCAGCTTTCTGGCGTGGTCAATACTGCAAGCGCTGATACATATTGCGAGCGGTGACTGGCCGATAAGTTGTAAATATGGACTTATTCCTTGCAGATCCGAGTTAGAAAAGCCATCGCTGCTACTTCGAAACACCGTAGCCAACAGGCATTCAACCCTTGAAGCAAGGTTGATGTTTGAAAAGATATACGTGTCGACTTCGGCGCCGCTTTCAAGCAACCGCTGCAGCATTTCCTTGTTCCCGTGGTAGGCTGCGAACTGAGTTGGAGTTACCAAACGCGATAATATGTCGGAATCAAATGCGCCACTCGAGTAACGATGGGAGCAAACCCGTTCACCATATTCTAAGTGTATGGTGACATTAGGATTTACTCCTGAATCCAACAGCAGTATCACCATGTCCAGGTCATCTCTTCTCGCCGCTTCCTGAAGCGCATGGCTGAAATCCTTGGAGTGTTGGTTGACGTCGGCCTCGGATGCTAACAATATCCGGGCGTGTGCAATGATATCGATGCTCGCCAAAGGTGCGTTCACACAAATTTGCTGGTTAGCATCTGCGGTCTCGCCTGCAATTGGGTCTTGGTCGGGTAGCTTTTTTGGAGGCCATATGTTCAAATTCCCAGCAGGAACATCGGTTTGGCTGGTTTCAATTTCCACCCAGTCACCTGTGTGTTCGAGAAAGAATGAAATGAGCTCTCCGCTGCCGAGTTTGGCGACGCTGGGAAGTAAAGAGGATGAAAAAGCCTCCACGGTTGGTCCACCTAGGCATATCACTTGCTTGAAGGTTCGAATGTTGCCGCTGTCAATGATCCATCTCAATATAGAATCAAGGGCCTTGCGACCAAGAAGGTTATTTGAACCAGCGTAAAAGGCCCATTGGAGTAGCGGAATAGGGTGAGATGAAGCGAGACTTTGTGTCTGAGAACGCCACCCCCGGGTTTCACTGTGAGGCATCATCCCTTCGATGTGCTCCACGAACTGGGATGCACTACTGAAGAGGTCTGAATGAACCAAGGACGTTTGCCTCATCAAATGCAAAAAGCGCTGGATTTGGTCGTTGGCCTCTGTTGCTGAAATAGCACTGGGGAGGACTGCGAGGATTAATATCGGCTCTGGCTGGGGAATTCTAAGCAGTGGCTCACTATTCTCTTCAAGGCGGTCATGGAATCGATACCACGGGATGATACTGTTCATGAACCCTTGTATGCCTGAAGGCGTACGGACGACGACCGTTGTGGAAGATTGGGAAGGAACTTGATTCGACACGAGTTAGTGACCGGGTAAACGAACGCCTAGACACACTTGTCGAATAGTCTAATGCTTGATTATGAAACTCACATTGGGGTTGAGGGCCAAAAGTCCAAGACCAGATATATCTACCCAGCTGCTTCTTGAGTTTCTTAGCCGAGATGGGCCTGCCATTCATGACCAGTTGGGTCTCCTTTCCCTCTTTTTCTTTTCTCCTCCGAACTTGGGATCCTGCAATCTCCCATTCGGCTTTGGTATAGTTCTTCCTGAAGCCCCATTTGTCCAGCCGGCGAACATATTGAGCCTTGCTGTGGTCGCAGGTAGCCGTTAGCGTGCACCTAATCGGAGCCAACGTCCATCTAACAACGTGTCTAGACGCCTGCCGTTTTTAAACTTGTTTGGGAAGACTTACGAAGCCGAAAATCCATGCAGCGTTCTCATACAACCCACGAGCTGTTCAAGTTTCATGTTCTGGTCGAGGTAGAGGGCACGAACAAGTTCCTTGTTCCTCTCCCAGTCTGATTCTGGAATCCTGGCCGCTTGAGGCATGCTGTCTGAAGCTGAATAATTGACGGTAGAGTAAGATAAGAAGCAGGATTACATGGATATGAATGAGGACAACTGCGATGGTTGGGAGTGAAGATGGGTTTGCTGTCGAATCGCCAAGAGAGTAGGAAGGCCATTATTTATGATCTCACTGGGAAGCCCAGTGTCCAAAGCAAATTCAAGGTTGCTGGAGAAAGTGCCGCCCGACTCAGCCCGAGGCCTCTATCACACGCAGAAGGTACGGTACACTTAGAATGCACGTTTCTTTTGCCGATCTTCCTCGACGGCAGTGTCGACCCTGACGACCTTACACGGCCAATTGGACAGCCTTAAAAACAGAACACTCTCCTCATTGGGCTTGGCCAAAATTTGTTTTCTCGTTTGTTTTCTCTTTCCTCGGGACTCTTCTGGGACACCATCCAGATCGACCAATGTCGGCACCGTGGCGCCAGGGGTAAATCTGCCTGGCCAGGCTATCTCATTGGCACAACCCAAAATTTGCGTTGAGCCGCTTGTCTCTCGTTGGTTCCAGCCAAAATTCGCCTGTAAGTTGGTTTATGAAGTGATCAGTCGGTTCCCTCATATATCCTCTCCAGCTCTACTGGCCGTTGCCAAACTTTGCAAAGCCACCGATCGTTTCAAGCCTCCTTGAACTCATCCGCGATGCTGACCATCAAATACCCAAAATTCCCAATCCTCGTGTTTAAAGACGCAGCCCATCGCCCACTATGATCAGGTCCCTCCCTTCCTCCTTAAACCAGGAGTCTGCAAGACACCCATCTCAGTCCCTTCGCACCAGTTCCAAAGCCTCCAGTCATGGCCATGTCCACGGAAGCCATAATCTCGCTCTTTGGAGTACTGACCAGTCTCCCCACCATCGTGCTGGTGTTTTGGCAACTCTGGAGGAGACGAATCAGATCAGGACGTACAATAAACCCACCAGGTTAGTTGACTTTATTGAATCTTGACAGGGTATCTAATAACGTCGAACACTAGATGAAGTTCAAGGAAACGAACTCCCCGAATGGATGCATTTCCACCCCGAAAATACATTTCATTGGGCTCAGCAACCAGGGGTCTTTACCTTTGACGCCGTGACCTCCTACTGGAAACTTCGTTGGCGCTCGGCGGCGACAACGATGAACGACTTCACGATCTCATAGATATTCCACAATCCCGTGGAATTTGGATGTTTGGATTGCATAGTTATGACGACTCCATGTCTTTTTGAACCCATGTAGCACAGAGGAATATTTCTATTCTTGTTGGTTAGGGTGCATGGGCGGACCTTATGTAGCCATTATCCTAGGGGCGTTGAAAGCTTCACGAGACCTTGTACGAGAATAGCTTGTTTCCATTCTATGCAATTGATATATGTATAACAACCGGCTGTCTAGACTTTCATGTTGAGAGCCAGTACCCAGGTAACTTGAACGACGTCCACGCAACATCAATGGCGTTGAAGGCAATTAGACGCACCATCATGAGTCCCACAATTGAGCTTCCCAGTTATGGTTGGAAAACACGGAACTTATGATAACACTTACGCCATAGCACGGCTAAACTTTAGATTATTTCATAAAATACTAGCGTCATATAGTACCTAAGACTCGGCTTCTTTCATCATAGTATCTTCTAGCCTTTAACATAATAGTGATCATAAGAGTCGTGGCCGTATCGAGAGAGTTGGGACTTCACCAATGTACGGATCCCCGTTTCCTGTTATTCTCTATTAGCTGCACTTTCATGACAAGCCATGGACGTGTCACGGTGCCGCTATAAGACACCGCAGAGTTGCAGTGATAGACCCTGAGACCCTGTGTAGATCCGGACGCTCAAGTTGGAAGCATCAAGATGAACTCGCACCCTAAAACCTGCTTAAATCTAACACAGTTGGTGTACTTGTAGATTTATACCTATCTGTCATTGGTAAAGAATGTTGAGTTACCTGCCTCTCGGAGGAAACAATGAAGTTAGCAGCAGTCACGACTACAAGGTTCATCAATTGGGATAAAGGAAGCAATACAGCTACATAATCACCTCCTTTCGTCTTCTCTTTACTATCTCTCTATATCATTCCTCTTTATCACCTCCTATCATCGACAGTCTTCGTCACTTCCCACGCAACAACACGGTGCCTCAGCCCTTCATGTAGCAAGCTCTCTTGGAAACACGAAGGGTCAACCTTGGAGCAGCTTTATAGTCTGGGTCCATCATTGGCGCATTGTTGTTACGACTTTTATGGATACCGCCCGCTCAGCTTTCTTGCTATGTTGAGGATGATTCAACAACCCAGTGCCTCAGCCCTTTATATAGCAGGCTCCCTTGGAAACAAAAAGTGTCATCATCGGGGCAGCTTTATGGTTTGGATTCATCATCGGCGTCTGTGTGCTTGTTACGCTCTCACTGGATACCACCACTTGGCCATGTGCTGTGTTGCGGGACGAAGGACAATGCCTCAGCTCCCAGTATAGCAGACAGCTATGGAGAAGCACCACCCCGGTGGACAGCTTCGTATTCTGGGTTCATCATTGGCACATGCGGATATGTATACATAAGGTGGGTGGCCCCGATGGTGATGACATGGCATACTGAGGGTTCGGATCCCCAGGATGATTCATGTATTATGACTTTTGCATAGCTGTCACCAGAGGGAAACAAGGTGTTTATTATACCCATACTTGAGATTAAGCTTTTCACTGTACATATCAAAGTGATGAATGGCAAGCTTTGTTGAGGCATAAAGTGTGCGCTGATTGCGTATCGCGATGGGTCTATAAAGTGTATGCTGGATTTTGTTGCTGTGATGCCGGGTGTTAGCTACTGCGCTGTCTAACTCAATGTAGCTACCACCGCTTCAAGGAGTGGTTGGCGTGTCGTGTAGCACTGGACTCGATGTCTGGGTTATGCGTACTCCAAGGAACTCTCATCAGCTTCGTGGACCTGCCGAACCATTTCCGTGCTTTAGCCATAAACAGCAGCCTGTAGCGCGGCATGGTAGTCTTTTCTAATTACTGGGGGATTAATAATGCAACCATCTGTAAAACGAGATCGATGACATCTGTGCTCACGTCCCCAGTCGATGCATAGGTACGAAGCATCTTTGGTGACAACTAATCAGCCTTCGATTACACATCTCCTTAAATAATCAGATTCATTATTTCTAGCCCCCTGCCACATAATTCGTAAGCTCGAATAATTTATGAAGTAGAAAACTCGTGTAATTCTTTCATTTGTTCTGTACTTTATGACACCTAATTAAAGGGATAAAAGTATCACAACCGGGTATCTCAACAAAAAAAAGGGAACAAAATAGGCTTCATGTGTAATTCTTTTATACATCCGGTGAGCTCGTCAAGGATTTTGTTATGGCCGAGATACAGGGCGTAAGTATGTACCTTATTCCTTTCCCAGTCTGATGTGATATTCTCACCGCTCGAATCATCTTGACTGTCGTTAACAACGAAAGAAACTTTAATGATCTAGACTAATGAAAAATGATTAAGAATACAACTTGTAGTTGTCAGTGCAGAGATCAGACGATTCTGTAGTAGACTGCCACTTCTACCTCATTGAGCTCACTGCAAGCTAGAACAAACAGACCACGAACTACCAAAGTGTAGTTCAAACCGCCATTTGGACCAGCCTCGAGACCAAAATTCGCAATGCAAGGCATGTGCGCAATCATCACGCAGGATGTCCAGACGACAGCTCAGTAAGAATTCCGGTACAGCCCTTCCCACTTGGCACAGTGGTGAGCTAGAGCCTTGCTCGGGAGTCGCTCTAGAGCGGGAAGTCAAATGTAATGCAAGTGATCTGCATCCAGGCTTGTCGGGACATGGAGAATCCAACGACCTCACATCCTCTAAGCGGCTACTTGACAAGGGTTATGGCATTAGACTTCCCACCTGGCATATGTGGGGGAGAGAAGCTGACTCGAAGTCGTCGAGAATTTAGGCAACCTGCACTATGGAGCCTCACTTGTAATTATCCTCTACACCATCTGGGGCTGTGCCCCCGCTCGCAGCGTCACAGAGCAGCCGCAATCTGATGTCATTGGGCTTGGCACGCTTTAAAACTCATGTCCATCCCCGGAAAAACGCGGTGACATCCATCGGGAGCAGATAGCTGAGCGTGTTGATTCGCGATTGTCATGGACACGCTCAGCCATCATAGGGGCCCAGAATTTGCAGTTATTTTGTTTAAAGATGCGCGCCGTCGCCCGGTAAAGGGTCTGGGAAAATTTCTCATTGAGTATGAGTTCCTCGATAGTTCCTCGCAGAACAATACAAATCCCCCTCCAAACAGCATAGCTTGACTCCTTTGATACTTGCATTCATCATTCGCCTCTACATCATGGTCTTGTCTGCAGAAGCTATCATTTCACTGGCCGGTGTACTCATAAATTTCCCCACGTTTGTTCTGGTGTTCTATCGCCTGTGGACAGGGCGAAGGAGACCAGCAGACTCGCCAGGTTAGCTAAAGTCTCTGACATTAACTATTATCTCTTACAGCTTGGTAACATTGAACAGAAGAAGGTGGGCTACTCGAGGAGCATCAGCCGCACGAGCGGGTTCCGCTGCATCTTGCAAGCTCATTCCATTGGGCCAAGCAGCCAGGGGTTTTGGCCTATGCAACGCCATGGGTGTTTCCCGTGGGTTCTCCATTAAGCACCGGCGCTCGGCCGCGATAAAGCATTCTACTCAAGTTACTTATAGAGATTATTCTGTAGTTTAGCCGAACTCAGATAGTTGGGGAACATGGTTGTATGTGAGCTGTGCTTTTTTTTTTTTTTTTTT
>JAAGWO010001583.1:0-13269 GCA_013266205.1 Fusarium decemcellulare
CAAGCCAGACGCCTGGAAGCCCAGCACCAAGCTTCGTGCCGTCCTAGATGCCCTTCGCAACCTCCTCGAGGAGCCTCAGCTCGATAGCCCCCTCGAGGAGCGCATCGCTCATCAGTACCAGACCGACAGGGAAGAGTTCGACAAGACCGCCAAGCAGCACGTCGAGAGATATGCCATGGGGGAGCCCATCTTTCCACCCGTTGTCTAAAGCTTGAGGCGGGAGAAGGACAAAGAGAGCTAGGGGGGTCGATGTTAGGCATGGTGTTGGGATAGACTCGTTCTGTTGGGTCTTGGCACAAACGTCATTGGATATCAAGACCTTGCGGCTTACGAGACATGGTAACAAGAATGGAAAACATCACGAAGAAAATGAACACATCAAGGTCATGAGAGAATGAACCACTTCATCGGGGACCCGGAGCTGGGTGTCTCGGCCTGTATTTACTGTTGCACCACTACACAAGACATAAACAATCCACATGTTGGCAATCAATCAATCAATCAGCCGTGATGAAATCGACGTTCATTCCTTTGGGGTATCAAAAGTATCCCCCTATTGCCACCCCTCGGCGATACTCCTCCAGCAAGCTTCTATCCAGTTCATACATATCCCCCCTATTCTATATCAAACAAAACACCGCTGTATTTCTGCCAGCCCTCACATCGTTCCCGTCCCCCTTCCCGCGGGAGCTCTCCCTCACCTGCAAAGGTGCTCTGGGGGTGGTATAGCGCTTTTTTGGTCTTCTCGCAATGCAGCCGTAAGCCATCGTCATTAAGTATAAAACAAGGTTCCTTTTTTTGGTTCCATTCCAGTCCGTCCATTCCAACCGTCCAACGCTGAGCCCTCCCCGCTCTTTTGTAAGACATAGTAAACAACATGTGCCGACACCTGGTGTGGTGGGCAGTTGAGAAAATGAAAGAGGTGAGAGAAGAAAAGTAAAGCAGAGTAAAAGTGCAGACACAATGCCGGCTAAGTCGAATCAATAAGCAAATCATGCCTTCCTTCGAAACGCCATCCCATGATTAGACTCGGCGGCCCCGCCACCCGTTTCTGGTGTGGGATGCCGTATGCCGAGGCGAGAATGTAGGTGAAAGTAGTAGGAGAGTAAATGAAGGAGTGTGTGAGTTTGAGTTGGATGTGAATGTGAATGCGAATGTAAGTGTGAGTGTGTGGAGTGCACCGAGACATCGGTCACGTCCATCATGCAGCAGTCGGAGACCGCTTCTTCCCAAAGATAGACTTCTTGCCGCTGCCCTCGGTTTCTGACTGCGCCACGTTCCACGTGTTGAGACTCTTGCCCTGTCGGACCCTATCCAACTGTGCCTTGGCTCGGCGTTCCTGGCGCTTCTCATCGATCTGGACTTGGCTCAGGTGCCCGAAGCCATTCCGCCGCTTGAAGCAAGCCTCCATCAGCGCGTTGGCGTCAATCAGTCGCCTTGGCATTGATTGAACAACGCCAAACATCTCCATGGGGTCTGCAACAGACTTGATCTCATTCTCGCCCAGCTTGAAGATGGCCAAAGCAATGCGGAATAGGGTCTTGGAACCCTCGTAGAAAAAGACATCCCACACTCGTAGTGTTGTCTCGATCGGGAGAGTCCCGATAAAACAGCTCATGAACCATGGCGTCATGCAGAGCGTAATCGGTGGAAGTCGGTCAGTTGGCGTTGACATGCGTGCTAGTTCCTTGCGTCGGGCCCGAGTTAGTCGAATTGACTTGCTTGTCGACGGTCGTGAGTTGGGTTCTGCCTCAAGCTCTCCGCCAATCTTGTCCCAGACGGAAGGCAGAGAAGAACGCATCTCGTTCATGAGAACCCCGAGGTCGATTTTGGAGCCCTCTAGACTCATCTCATGCGTCCCTGGCAGGTAAATGCGTGTAATGACATTTAGCAGCCAGAAGCACTGTTCCTCCGTCTTGACAAAGAGGAGCAAGAGACCAGCCAGAAAGTTTAAGCTCTGGCAGTAACCGATTAATGGGTTGTACACGGCAAAGGCGTGAAGCACCCGCCTCAGCGATGTGATCATAGGGGGTTCCGCCTCAGTGTTGTGTGGCGCTGGGCTTGAGCTACGAGTTGAATCCGTCATAGTCGTTTGGCTCTGCCTAGCGCTGCTTGACGCCGTCTGCAGTCCACCGGGAGGCTTGAAACTAATGTTGTCGGGGAATGTGCGGTGAAGGTCCCGCTCGATGGCCTCGACATCAACATCCTTGGGTCGCTTGAAGGTCAGCTTGTCGTAGAGGCCCGAGTGCTGGGCGAGGATGGCTGGTCCACCAGCATAGTAGAACCAGGCCGCACCGCGCCATTCCGGAGGAATGCCCTTGCGGACAAAGCGCTTGGTCTTTGCATTCGGTGCGGGAAATCGGTTGGGGTCCTCCGTCATGAGAGCATTATCCTTCAGGTATGCGGTCCACTTCTTCCGCCGGCGGGCCAGGTACTCGGTATAACCAACATTCCAGTTGTCGTATTGCTCCCGCGTCACATACTGGTTCTGCTTCTTGAAGCCATATCGGTCACGGGACTCGGGATCCTCGGGTTCGGCGGGTGGAGTTGAAAGGGTGATGACAGGGGGTTCAGGTACGGGTTCGGGTTTTTCTTGTCTAGATTCAGGGGTGTCGGGGCGTTCGGTGGCCTCAGGAGCCGGGATATGTGGTGAGATGGGCGGCGAAATTGGTGTTGAAACGGATGGCGAGCGTGTAGAAGTAGGTTCGGTAGCGGAGGGTGGTTGCTGTGAGTTGATGGAAGGCTCGGAGTCCAGCGACTTGGCTGAGTCGCGCTTTTCAGACATTCCGCGGCCATAGTTCTCGGCAATATGGCCAACGGAGGAGGTAAACGCGGGATGGGAAAAGATCATCTTGGACATTCGGATCTCGACGTCCAAGGTCGAGACAGATTCTGGCATCGGGCGCTGAGGAAAGTCCTCGTCGTCATCGGCATCGATGATGCTCTGCCGCGGCTGTTGCATGTCGGATGTCGAGGAATTGTGTCGAGCGTTTACAGTTTTGTTGTAGTCTGAGTAGTTGTCGTTGTCGTCGTCGTCGAACCCTTGCTCGTACATGCCCATAAGATCCTCCAAGCTCGGTTCGTCGAGGTCAGGGTCAAGCTCGTTGTCGGCGTCAGCTTCGGGCTCCGCGTCACCCTCTGGACTGGGGTACAGCGAAGTGACGGAGCTGTCTTTTGTAAGAACGCTGCTTCGTTCTGTAACAGCTGTGCCGGGAGCTGTTGACTCGGTGAATTGTGAACGGAAGCTTGAACGAAGTTCTTCACCACTCATCCAAGGGGCAGCAACAGGGCTCGGGGAAGCCGAGCCGCCGCTGGTGTAGCTCAAGGGCGGCCGTGCGGCAGATGATGTCGCACCATTGGTGGCCCTAGCACGAGGCGGTCGCGGCTCATAAAAGTCGTTGGAATTGTTGGCAGGCGAAAGGACCGAATGGTAAGTAGACGATGACTGACAGGAAGAGACAGAAGGACCGCGGGGACGTGTAGGAGGCCAAAGGGGATGTTGAGGAGTGTTAACGAGCTCGAGGTACTGCTCGGCGGGATTGAGGCCGGGGGCACCTGCGCTTGGGGCGCTGGGGGCGGCCCGGGGCTTAGCCGCGTCTGTGATTGGCTGGCGGATGCTCTGCTTCCGCGGCCGCGAGAAGTTCTCCACGGCGGTTGGAGGATTGTCGTAGGCGCGCAGGTCGGCTAGGGACGATTTGGATGCCAGAGGGAATGTCGGAGAGACGTTTCGGGAATCGACAGGCGTACTTGCAGCTGTATCGTATGCAAATGGTGAGGGTGAATGGGGCGGAGGCTCGAAGGGTGAGGCTGGGGCGGAGGCTGCAGGCTGCAGGATAAATTTAGAAGGGTTTGACATTGAATCCCATCGTGGTGACATGGGCAACGGCGGCAGCTGCGAGAGGTCTTCGTCTGACGGTTCACGAGCATGTCGGTATGCTTGGCCGAACGGCACGATATGCACGCGGGGCGATGCAAGCGGCGATCCCAGAGGCGAAGTCAACGGCGAGGCATACGGCGATGCATCACTAGTTGAAGCTGCCGGTGTATGGCTATTGTCGCTATCTCGTAATCGGCTTCCGTACGGAGAGAATTTCTGACGGGTCGCATTTGGGGAACCCGGGGCGTCGGGGACAGATATGGCGAGGGGTGCCATGATGTTGGGAGTCTAGGGGCGAAGGACTGGAATGCTGCTGCTGGGCGCCAGAGAGGGATGACCAGAACTTTGGTCGCCCAGCGGGCAGAGACAGGGATGCTCGTGGGGAAGCGTTACGGCTCGTTTGCGAGGAGAAGGTATCGTCGTGGGTCGTCGTTTCGTCGATATTGATGGTGGTGTGTTGGTGATGGGCGGGTTAGTTACTTGGCTGCCGCCTCATGCAGTGTACGCTGACCGATGCAGCGCTGAGTATGTGTGAAAGTATTGGAGCCTGGTTAGAAAAAAAGCAGCAACAGCTCTTGGCCATTGCTATTGAATCATAACCCGGAGAACAGAGATTTAGTCGTTTGCGAGGGATTGAATCGGCACGGCGAAAGAGCGGGAGCGAAAGTCGTTGTCCGTCGGTCCGGCGTGTGAGTTGCAAGTGACACACGAGCAAGGCGGTTTATTTCAGATTCGAATTCGTACTGCACAAAGGACAGGCAGGCCTCGGCAGCAAGCACCGCGGTCGAGGCAAACAAAAGGGTTGGCGTTGAAAAGAATGAAAGCGAACGTTGTCGCCCTTGGAAAGAGTTGGTGCGGTGGTGTTGGCTACAGGCCCCCAAGGGAATGACGGGACACTGTCGACGCCCAACGGTGCGCCGCTCGTCAGTCAAAGAATGGACGCCGAGTCTCGTCTCAAACAGACAAGACAACCCAGCCGGCAGCCCGAAAAAGTGAGCAAGAGAATGAATGGATGAACAACTTCAAGCAGTGCTCACAGCGAGAGCGAAAAATCGCACGTACGCAGACACGCACCCTGCACGAGCGTCGACGGGGAAGCCGGATGGGCAGAGCGGATAGGTTGAAATTCACGACCAGGATGTGACCCAGGTCATAAGCACCAGGGTCGACTACCAGGGAGCTCGGGGCGATGCTGTAATAAAGACCCGGCTCAGAGGGAGGCCGCGAAAGGAGTCTGATACCGACGATCGGCGGCGGGATCGCAGAGTTCGGTATGAAGTGGAAAGCAAAAGGCCGGGCTGATGCAAGCGAATTGGAGTTGATGGGGAACTGTGTCGGCGCAGACGACAAGGGAAGAAGCAGAACCTGGATGGAGTTTTGGCGAGAGGATCCAGGGAATGGAAATGAGACAAGAGAGGGACTCAGGAGCAAAAAGTGGCAGGTGGCGGGGGAAAAAGAGACGAGGCCAGACCAAACGAAAAAGCACGTCAAAAGAGAAGCCTTCCAGGGGAGGAGGGAGACAGAAAAAAACGAGGCCTGCCAGCGAGACTGTGTGTCTCGTGGCTGTCAACCTCCAAGCGGCGTCGTTTCCGTTTGGCTGCTGTCTCCCGTCTTTTTCGGATACTCTTGCAAGTGAACGGGTGAGTCGACCAAAGGCCACCAAAGAAAGCAGCAAGACGAGCTCCCGCGACGCTATTGGCCGAATGAGAAAAAGTCGTCCCGGGGAAGCAGTTAGGATCAGTCGGTTCGTTTGCTGGGCCCTCGACTAGGAGCCCTTTTGGACGCTAGAGTGCTGGAGCGAGGGGGGCAATTATTGAGTCAGTCGACCCCAAGCAAGGCGTGGCGGGCCGGGGGGTACAGGCGGACCAGGGTATACAGGATCTGGGCGAAGGGTTTGGTGGGAAAAAAGAAGGACCAAGATTCAAAGAGGCAGAGGCCGAGATGCTGGGATGAGGATGGGAGAAGCAAAAAAGAGAGTGCGCGCCGGCCAGAGGGCGGCAGCGAGGATCGAATGTTGCGCCTGTTAGTCTCCCGATCTGTAATGCCTTAGAGAGGCAGGGGTGATCTGATCTTGCGATATACGTGCGTATCAGATGCTCGTGAATCCGAGGCTGATCTTTGAGAGAAGGGAGGGTTTGAATCAGATTCACTCAAGAGAGAGGCTCGACGGAGGAGAGAAACACAACCACCTGACAAACAAGAAACGGGAGAGTGTGTCTGTCTGTGATGAGTCTCACAAGGAAGGCGCAGGGGTATCAGAAAAGAGCCAGAGATCCCCAGAAAAGCAAACACGAAATATCTGATCTCTCTCCGTCAGTTTTCACAAGCATCAACCCAAATAGTCTATCCGGGCGATACGCGCTATGATGGATCTCGACTTTGCAGTCCTGTCCTTGCCTCAATGCTCGTTAATAAAGCGGTGCTAGTATACCTCCTTCGGCCTCCCACCAGTTAAGCCTCGTCCGACCTACAGTAGCAGCAGTCTTCCCCTTCCAACTATAGGGTGCAAATTAAACCTGCCCCTCTTGTTGTGTTCTCCTCTGCAGCCTTTGACATAATTCATGCTCATTGTGCGTTAGGACGTGCCATGTGCTGCTGCAACAGTGTCATTGCCCCAGCTCAACAATTCAGTCAGCCACGAGCAACAGCGGCATGTGTGTATCCAGAAAAACGTGGACTAACGAACACAGAACGCTTCAGACACAAATTACCGTCGTCTACCCACCTAGGTACGGGCCTGCCAAAGACGCAGCAAAAGAAACAAAACCAATATCAACCCCCGTCGGCCTTGCCTACCTAGAGCTGCCGCCATGTTCAGCGCCGTCCCCATTTGACCAGCTACCCTCGTTAGCACATGGCTCGGGAAGGGGGCCGGAGCTCCAACGTTGGATTCCAGGGCTCTTAGGGCGGATTCTTCCCGCTAACGTGCCCTCCCAAAGCGCACAAGCGGCGCTGCAGTCGTGGACAGGCTGGATGCCCGAATGGCATTACCCACATCGGGTAGTCATCTCCCCTTTGTTAGCGTGCGAGGTCCGTTAGGTTTGTTCTGCCCTGGAGCTCAGCGCTCAACGAGGCAAGAGCAAAAAGCTGCCCGTGATGGCTCAATGGCGTCAAGGCAGGCACACTTCGGGTAGGAGTGGAGGCCCCCAGCCGTCGGCCAATGACGTCCGTTTCGTGCCTGGATTCCCTCATTCCAACTCTGTGGCTTCGGGCTGCTGCAGGGTCGCATTGCAACCCTGTTTTCCCCAAGCGCCTCATACCTAATTAATGAAGCACGCCGTACCCAGGATATTGTCTGTCTGCTGCATTACGTCGACGGCCACAGCACTTCCAAGGCACGGCAAACACCAAAGGCTCTGTGCTTCATTTCTCCGTGTTCATGCTCCCCAGATGCTCCGACTCACTGGGCTGCATCGTGATGCATCGCGATGTGACGTATCGGGATAATGCACCGCACCGCACCACACAAGTTGCCATCACCCAGGAACCTACCTAGGACTCATTTAGGTGCCGGCTATATCATAAAAATCCTGTATAATCATATTTTTAGATGATCCCGAAGTAATGGACATCATCTTCTGCGATTGATTCGAATTATCCGACCCGATGCAGTGCAAAAAGGAGCGTTGGGCCCTCAAAGGGAGTATCCAATCTCGATTCACGATTACGTCCCAGCGATGCGATTCGTGTGGAGGAGCAAGATCAGCATGGTAGCATGCTTACCCTTGCTCACCGAGAGCTTCTGGTACAATTCCTTGATCGACAGTCGAGATGACACGCAAGGATCCTGGAACTGCCAGCTCCCTGGGACTCCGTACTCCAGAGTCATCTTGTTAACAACACAACCTTGACATTAGCATCAGCCGCCTTGAATTCGGCGAGTCTTTGCGCCCTCTCCACTTCCAAAGCTGAAACGCAAACTCGGGCATACAAAGAAACAATAACGACTTCAACAAGCAGTATCCCAGCAATCTTACAACGCATCACAACGCAATAGTGATCTCAAGCTGGCAAGCTGACAGCTAACACTCATCGGCTCCGCTACAACACGCAAGACTCCCAATGCCGCCCGCCCGTGCATCAAGACTCCATGTCAGCGCTTTAGCGCTCCAAACCGCAACCACTCGCGCGGGTCAGGCGAGGGCATCAAATTTCCGCAGCTGAAGTCGCAAAAATGTTTTCTTGAAAAGCAAAAACCAGGCATCAAAAGATGGGGAAACAACACTGATGAGCAAGAGCCTTCTTCTGGAAACTTTTCGCGGGCTCATTTTCCGACTTGCAGGCGACCCGACCAGCCCTCCCCGCTTTTGATGGAGACCTCCAGCTGGCAAACCCCTGTCTAATTAATGGCGGTTGAATGAGCCTCGAGAGCGCCTGTTGGCTATCCCAGGCTGCTGAGCATGAAGTATGACAGCTGGGCGGAATACTAGCTGACTTGCATGTGAGATGACAATATCGGTCCGCTCCCGGCACAACCAAACTTGGGGCGGGAGTTGAACGCCGTTTGTGAAATGCCGTCGGCTCTGAGGTATTCCGCGCCTGGCCTCGGCAAAGATTGATAACCACCTCGGGTTCGCCATCAGCCGGAGGCCATACTGGATATTCACATTCCAGTCAATGACCTCCGAGACATGCTCTGCGGAGCTGAGACAGACCTGCGGCACTTGGTAAATCGGAGGATATTAACATTGGCTACATGCACAAGTGATGCATCCCGGAATGCGCTCCAGTCTCTCTGGAGTCGATGGATATGTTCATCTCGGAAAAGAAGGCCACTATAAATTATGCCGACTCCATCTCACCGGGTCATGATGACATGTAATGGCTGGAGTCTCATGCGCCCCATTCCGTCCCCATCGTCATTACCCGTCGCCCTGGAAGTCTGTTTGTTTGTTTAAATGCCCAACAAAACACTACGCGTCGCGATGACAGGAAACGCGTCGGCTGCTGCACAAACGAAGGATCTAATAAGCACCATGCGCCTCTTGGAGCTACCACGCCGACGGATTAAGCCCCATTTGATGCTAGTATTACTCAAAGTTCAACCCAACGCGCGGCAAATTGCTTAGGTGAAAACAACGGTCCTGGTTCCCGTCCCCATCCTGAACGGCGGATCGCTGGGAAGACCTCAAGCAATAACTGACCAAGCTGCTGCTGACTAGCGACGGGTTGGGCGCCCGTCTTGCCAAGCTCGGTCAAGCTCATCAGAATTATTTTGAGAAGCGGTCCGCTAAAACAGCCGTTCCAGGCCATCATAACTACCGTCTCGACCTTGATAAGTCTAGATTACAGACGTTGGATCCAGCAATTTGTTCTCGTTTATGAGACGACCAACAGTCGCAGTCGGGCGCATCACTATCTCAAGCCTCAAAAGGCATCATTGTCCATTATCAACCTGCACGGGTTCATGGCCCATGAGGCGTGCTGTTTACTGCGCCTCAACTTTGCATACCCAGATGCATCACGACATTTGATAACACCACGGGCTATGGGCACCTTGGTCAGGATGTATTCGGGTGCGACCAACAAGACAAATACCAAGAGACGGGCGGCAAGATGCAGGGCGCAGCGCAGCTTCAAAGGTGCTTGCTTCAGGTCACCAATAGGCGGAGCCGGCCAGCGAAAAGAAAGCAGGGAGGATGAGACAATTGAACCAGACCCCTTCGGGGACTATCTTTTCTTTTTCCCGTCGTCAATCTTGACTCTTTCCCCGCCCTGGCAGCCTCTTTCAGCAACATCAGGATTGCTGTCGCCTGTCGTCCAGCCAGCGAGATGCGAGAAATCCACCACATGTCCACAGATGGGCAAAGAATGCCTCTTCCGGACCGCGTCTCGAACATGCAGTCAAGAGGCGTTCACGCACACTCCTGGTTGAATGCCGGCTTAACGAACAACTTGATGGGTTGGTCGGCTTAACAGCTCCTGTACTTCCGCGAGACAAGCTATGAGACAGCCAGTCTACCTCGCTGATCAGGGTCTGGCACTGACAACCTAGACAGAGAGGCCCCAGCAGGCTGGAAGTCTCGGCACTGGGTGAGTCTCTTGGTCCCCGCACGTGACCGGCCTTGACCCGACGAAGACACCCAGTTCGACCTTTGCTTGAGCTCCAAAGCTCCCCTCAGCGCATCTCATCACCACGCATCGATGACGCCAACTTGTGCACAACCCGTTGCATGCTCGTCGGATCACCAGGCCTCCGACTTCGGCTTTTTGTCGGATAGCCCTGGCTCAGGAGATGATTTTCCGCCCCCGTTTATCCGTTCCTGGACGCTCAGGCTCTCCAGGCCCAGTGCAAACCCGGAGAAACATGGGCCGGGTGATCCGTCCGCAGGAGGGGGTCCGAGCTTACAGAGCTCTCCTCTCTTGGAGGTGAGATGTTACAGAGAGCTCCAGTTCCTTTCGCCCATGTCTTCTGCCATGAGACTGCAGGCACCTGAAACCGCGTCTCCGTCTGATGAGGAGGAATCATCCTGTGTACGTCAACGACTGCGGTTTACCATGTCACATTTTCCTGTGTCCATAGCAAGGATCATGACGACTTACAGACGGGACGCAGCGGAATCCTGATGTCGACAGGACCAGAGGACAAGCGGCAAGGGCGTCAGTCGGCAGTGGATGGACACAGCGGACTCGTGCCCGCAAGACAATTCCTCTCGAGTGCGAAAGTGAAAGTCCTACGTCACGCACCGCCCGCACAATATGACCAAGCACTTGTTTGCTTGGTGACGAGTTCCGAGTGGACATTCCCAGCCACCGGGACTCCCCAGGCCAGGCGCCTGCGTCCCCAGGCTTTCCCCTCGGGCTCTGCTGGTCCCCCGCTCTTTGGCACACTGGCTCTGGCTCTCACTCTCGCCCCAGGCTCTTCCTCACTTGCCCTGCTGATGCTGTCCAGCATGATGCAGCGAGGGCGGCAGAGGTGAAAGCAAGGCCAAAGGCAAAGGCCACCTCGATGCTTTCCGAGCACAAGCACAAGCACTTCCCGGAGCGCAAAGAGGGACTAACCCGGTCTGATTGGGCGCCGGCCAGTCTGGTCCATTGCGCGTCTCTGCCGTCGCCCTGATCGACCTGGTGCTGGGAGAGGAGCTTGCAGCTTACCTGAGCTTGCCCACACCAGCACCAGCACCAAGCAGCCCAGCCAGCCTGCCCACCCAATCCATCCTTGGATGACGGGCTCGTGGGCCGGTACCTCTGACTCTCGCGATGTTGCTCACATTCCCATGTATTCCTACCTGAGTGCTGTTAGTGATATCCCCCCAGCGATCCTGGAGTGTATCCAGTGATGGGATGACTGTGACAGTCGCAATTGGCTGGACTCGAAGCTCCCTCACTCGAGCTCTGTCTGTCGCCCTCCTCCTCTCGCCCACGCTCAGTCTCTCTCCCACCCTCTCTGCCGTTCCCACTCCCCCTGACTCTCCCTCTCTCTCGCTCTCCTCTCTCTTCCTACTCTAGCCTTGCCTAGCTGCTTTATCTCGTGCTGTGCCTTGGTCAACCTTTAAAACCCTGCCGTACCCCCTCGAGAGGAGCTCTTCTTGAACTCGTAAACTTGTCAATCGCAACCCGTCAACTCTATTACATCACTCTATATCCACTACCATGTCCCGCAAGAGAAAGCAAGACGAGGAGGAGGAGGAGCTTGTCTCCCTCCCCGAAGACGACGATGGCGAGGAGGAAGAGGAGTATGTACCTTTTGCTCTACCTTTTGCATCATACCTTGTTGTTGTTTTGTTCCGTTTTGCTCCCATCTTGTGTTTCGAGTATTCATCAATTGTCCAATCGCGCGTTCGCTGGTTGCGCTGCGCTATTCGTCGCGCGGCCTACCATGTATGCGCGCGGCGCGCAGGGCATGTCGCATGCGATGCGATGCGATCTTCGCTGGGATGGCTCTCATTCGCACACGCGACCTCGTGGCCTCGCAGTCGCAACAGCTGGTGCTTTGCATGCCCAGTGTCGCCTTGATTCTTGCAACGCAGCGACTCGATCCATGTTGACGATTGCTTGATGATTCCATCGCCTTGATTCCATCGCGCTAACCGTGGTTCGTACCAGGTACATCTCCACCGGAGATGAGGACGAACAGAGCGAAGAAGACGAGGATGTCGATGAAGAAGAGGATGAGGAGGCAGAGGACGACGAGGCTGAAACTAAGGGTAAGTTGTGCAGTTCCTCTCAACGAAGTCATCCCGATCCCATCCGGACACTCTTGATTTCTTCCACGATTCCCCCGCAGCACATAGGATTGTTTGTCGGACGTGGAACTAGGTGCTAATTCATTTCTTCTCAGCCGAGCCTCCCGTAAAGAAGCGCAAGACGGCCGAGGCCCCAGCTGAAGAGGCCCTCAACGGTGACACTGCCGAGAACGATGAGGAAGAACAAGAGGAAGATGCCGAGGCTGAGGATGGCGACCAAGACGCTGAGGCTGATGAGGAGACAACTGAAGCTCCTGCTCCAGCCAAGGAGGCCGTGAAGGCTGCCGAGGCACCTGCTGCAACCGAAGCTCCGGAGCCAAAGGCTGTCACGGCTGGTGGCGAGTAACAGTGTCATCGGACCGTCGTGTTTTATATAGCAATCCGTTCCTTTTCCTGTTCTTGACATGTCTCGATTCGTACTCGTGGATCGTCGGATGAGCAATCATGTGGTTGGGCATCGATTGGTGATGTGTCAATGGAGGTTTCTCTGTATGACATGTTGTTGTCACTTCTGTGGTCGAGTACAGGGTGGGCTCTTAGTCTGGTGGCATCTCGTCATGTTGGTATATGATGGTGTTCCAGGAGTAGCTTTTCCCTCAGCAATAGACTTGGTCACTGCCATTCATCCGCAGGTGTCCCATGCCCCCTTATATATCGTGAGGCATATCACGCTCCTCCACTCTAAAATCAGCAACTTTGCCAAAGCACGCAAATCATGTAAAAAAAACGCATGTCATTAAAAACGCAAGAGATCAGATCCGATCAGATCCAACGGGCGCAAGAGGTGCCCACTTACCGATCGCCCGAGACCACGTTTTGCCTAGACCGACGCAGGACGAAGCACGTTCCTGTTTGAAAGAATCATCAAAATAGTACATATAGAGAGATCTGCTACCCCCAGGGGCAAGATCTAAAAAAAGAGTGAACGACGCGAACCCGAAAAAAGCCGCAAAAGAAGAACATGTTCGTGACATGTTCAACCCCCCCTGCCTCCCACCCTGGAGGGCATCACCAGCTGTCATTGGTTTAGGAGGGAAACGGGAGTTGGGATCTTGGGAAGAAGGGGGGCGTGACTCCGCAACGGGTAGGGCTGAAGGTTTTGTTTTGGATATACGTAGAGTTTTTTTTACTGAGCGTCATGATGTTTTTCTTGGGAAGTTGAGAGGGTAGGGGGAAAAGGTGGAGAGATGGGGAGCTGGGGATGGG
>JAAGWO010001584.1:0-32799 GCA_013266205.1 Fusarium decemcellulare
AATGTAAAGTAAGTTTTTTAGTATTAATTTTAACTTAAAAAGGAATTCTTACTAAGTCAATTCTAAAAGAAAAGTAGCTTTTTTTACATTACTTTTAATAGTAATGTGAAAAATCCTAATTTCGCTTTAAAAATTAAATTACTTGTGATAAATTTACTTTTTAGTTTGCAAATTCCCATTCTGCCCCCCGTACACCGAGTCCAGACTGGAATAATACGTGGCATTGTCGACCTTCTATACCGGGAAGTATCATGCGCTATTCTTCTCGCACCTCTACAGCGTTTAGGATATCTATCTTTAAGAAATAGGACGATAATGTGACGTTCTAAGAGTAGATGGAATGGCAACGTTGAAGGCTGTGTTATGCGAGCTTTGCGGGCGCATTACGCAACTCTATGGAGGTTAGCTTAGCTAAGTTCTATGCCAAGCAAGGATGTATGAGGATCCAAATACGAAACAACATGGGCATGAGATTGGTCCCTCAACAAATACGATAACGATTGGACAATCTCAAATGCGTGAATCTTGGTATATCCTGTCGGCAAAGTAAAGTCCTAGATATTCGCAGTCGAGCTGGCTCTCGGTATAACGGTCAAATTGTGTGCACACGGCCCCCCTTAAGGTGCGTCACACTGGGGGCAGCATGGTGAGTAGTAAAGACCGCTGTTATGAGAAGGGGAATTTGTTCTAATACTGTCGTTTTGGAGATTTCATACTCGCTGTTGACGATATTTTCTTCATCTGAATAGCCGTACATGTCAAGAATTAGTGCGGAAGCTACGGCGCACGAATATGTGTCAATTATGTTGCGATCCCCTATTTCGTAACGTTCTGCAATCGACCTCTAGCTTAGAGCTACCGCGGTGCTCGCTTATACCTTCCCCTTCTCCATCGGCATTTTCTTTCCATCCAACAGTTTCCGTCGCGCACGTTTGGGTCAAAACCCACGCCGTGCGTGGGTGAAAAGGAGGCGACTATGCACCGTAGTCGGCGCGCGGGCGCGCCCAGTCTCAGCCTCATCGGATACGTAGACGGAAGACGGAGGTAGCGTATCATCTCAAAAACCGAGATAACTTAGCTCCTCCACTTTTCCTGTCTGAACCACTCAACTGGTAGGGTTGTGACGTTTTTGGGGGAAAATGGAGGACCAAAGCTGTCCCAATTTTTTTGAGATGATACGGTACGTAAGTTGGTGTTGCTGGTCCTAGGTTGAAGTAAAACAGGTGCATAAAAAGTATCTAGCGCCGAATCTTCCGAACGGTTCCAAGTCCGCGGAAAGAGCATCCTGGATCTACTTGAGCCTCAAAAAGTCCCATTTACTCTTTCCTGATTTCTGTATCTCTTTCATCGGCGCAGAGTCTCAGCCTAGTCTTGGAGAAAGGCGGGTGCTGCTACATGTTATAAGATCTGTTTGATCGTTCTGTCTTGGAGCAGGTCGACTTTCTCATCTCTCCCCCAAAAAGCTTTCTTTACGAGGCTCTTGGCGATATTGAATATCTGTCTGGCTTTTAGATCGCCCTGGTCCCTCGTTCACTTATATTCAACCTCACGGCTTTCCCTTTCCTCAGCTTTCAAGTCTTTACACCATCTTGTCCTTATCCTGTGCTGGGACTAGGGATTTCTTTGCAATGGCTTCACGATTTTATCATGTTGCGACCTCTTCGATGAGCAGCTACAATCGTGAGACTGACGACGCGGAGAAGGGTCTGAACGACAGCACGAGGAACCTTGTACCACCCGCCGCTAATGCTGCGACCTCCAATGGCATCATGCCATCCGCGCCCAAGCCGATCTTCTCTTCTTATAACACCTCTTTTGTATCAGACTCCTCCACACTTGCCGTCTCCGAACCAAAGATCCAGCCACCAAAGGTCAACCCACCGGCAGAGAAGAAGAAGAAAAAGGTCAGCAAAGCTATCCTCCTTCGGCTGTGGTTCAACGCCTATAGGCGGTTGTTCACCTTCATCATCATTCTTAATCTGGTTGGTTTGTTCCTTGCCGCCGCGGGCAAGTTCCATTATGCCCGGCACAATCTTGGTGCTATGGTTCTTGGAAACCTGCTCTTTGCTATTCTGATGCGGAATGAACTGTTTTTTCGGTTACTTTACATGGTTGCTATCTACGGCCTGGGAAGTGTATGTGACTCACAGTCCACGATGATGCTTTCGCCTACTGACACTTCATAGTGGGCCCCGATAAGAATGAAGTTATGGGTGGCATCATTCTTACAACATGCTGGAGGAGTTCACTCAGGCTGCGCAGTATCTGGTGCTGGGTAAGACACTCCTATACTTGCCTCCACCCAGCTGCTTACCCGTTGCAGTTGGCTCGTTTATTACATTGTAGTTACTATCGATCACCGCGACACATATCCCGCCTCTATAATCGTCAGTGGTGTCGTTACCAGCTGCCTAATCATCGTGTCCATTCTGAGTGCACTTCCATGGGTTCGCAAGTAAGTCAACGCTTGCATCGTATTCTCACCAAGCATCCCACACTCACCTCCTTCCCTAGCAACCACCACAACATATTTGAGAAGTACCACCGATTCGCCGGCTGGCTGGGCTTGGTTGTAAGTTACGGTCCGAGTGTTGGTAAAGATTTATTGTATTGATTGAGTATAGGCCACTTGGATATTCGTCATGTTGGGCAAATGCTACGACCTCACCCGTGGTGAATGGAGGACCGATGCACGCACTATATTCAACTCGCAAGAAGTGTGGTTTACTGTTTTTATGACGGTCTTGTATGCTTGCCAATACGCCATGTTTACTGGCCTCCAGATTGGTGCAGCTACTGACATTGTTCTCCTCTAGCATCGCCGCTCCATGGGTCACTATCCGGCACGTCCCCGTCGAAGTGGAAATACCCTCGCCCAAGGTTGCCGTTCTCCGCTTCGACAGGGGAATGCAGCAGGGTCTCCTTGGCCGCATCAGCCGTACGTCCGTCATGGAGTTTCACGCTTTTGGTATTATCAGCGAGGGACGAAAGTCCCCTTACCATTACATGGTTTGCGGTGTTCAGGGTGATTTCACCAAGGGTTTAGTTGCGAATCCTCCAACAAAGATCTGGACGAGAGAGCTCAAGTTCGGTATGAGATGAGTCCTTGTCAAACAATTTCTAATATCAGATGTGCTAACCGTCTGCAGCGGGAATCGGGCACGCCTCTGCCATGTTCAAGAGGGGCATTCGAATTTGCACAGGCACGGGCATCGGCGCCGCTCTGTCAACATGCATCCAAAGCAAAGACTGGTGCGCATTCCCTCGATCTCGGTCACCTTGGCTATGATTAATAGTATACTTCAGGTTCCTTATCTGGATTGGCTCCGACCAACAGAAAACCTTCGGACCGACCATCTCGCGTCTTATCCACGACAACATCGAGCCCGATCGAATGATTTTGTGGGATTCTAAGGAGCGTGGCGGGCGACCGGACTCGGTGCAACTCCTAAAAGATACCTGGAGAAACTTTGGTGCCGAAGTCATCTTCATCACGTCCAACATGAAGGGCAACGATGAGATGATGCAGGGATGCCGCGAAGGTTTGCACAATCTATATCCTCTTGTTGTGATAAATGCTAATGATCGACCTAGCTGGTATGCACGCCTTCGGCACGCTCTGGGACTTCTGAGCATTCTGCCCATTGAGACTACTCGCTCCTTCACTTGTGATGCCCTGAAGCTGGCTATTTCCTTCAATTTCTCTACCATGAACCGAAAAACACATCTCTTCCAATTTCTCTAATTCTGTTCCTTTTTCTTGGCGGCGGTACTGTTTCTGTCGCAGTAAAACGTTTGGGTCTTTGTATTAGAAGTTAGAGGGATCTATAGACTTTTGAGATAGGTAACTAGACATCCATAAAAAGCAAATCTGCCATTGCTCTCTTTTAGACCCCGCGCGCCCGGGTGCCTTTGTAGCAGGCGACTTCAAAACCATCACACTGCACTTCCTTTCAGCAAGCCACAACAAGCAGCCTTAAGGAGCAACTATACCACCTAACCAATCAGATGGCACTACGCGCTATGAATTAGTCTCGACCTGCTAGCGCACACAGACCGCCGTCTGCCGCAGCTGGAGGGTGCAGAAGGCATGTAAGCTTATACCTTGGAGACCCTTGCACATGCTCCACCGCCCTCCGGCCTTCGTCGTCGGCCCGGGCCGTTTCTGTCCTGAAAGGGGCCAAATGCCGTAGCTGGACAAAGGCCGTCGTTCTGGCAAAGTAGGCCTCCACTATCCTTTCAGCCAATAGTGTTTGTCCCCATCCCCGCTGGGTAGGTGGTGAGATACAAGTATAGCATGTGCATGTCGCTTGCCTGGCATCAGCTGAAGCAGGCCAGCAAAAAGGGACTCGTCCATGTCAACTAGCGCAACGCAACCCCCACCCCCCAAAACCACAGTAGCCGTGCTTTTCTTCAACCTACCTAGTGGGAAGCTCTTCTTCAAGCCCCCCCATCGAGACCCTTGATCGTTTTTATGACCGTTTTCTATCATTCTTTTGCAAGACTATGACAACCGTTGACACAAGCCGGTAAGATAGATAAGGAACTATGCCGCGTAAATAGCTGAGGAGTGGCAAGCTGACTCCTTCGATGAACCAGAGGAAGCGTCGCTATCGACGACCTATACCGCGATGCGAAGACATTTATGTCAAAGAATGTTCTGGCCTGCTCCAAGATATTCGCCCGGGACCTCAACCTCTCCAAAACTCTCCCCGATGTCGTGCAGCTCAAGCTTCTGGAATCCCAGGCGGCAGGGGGGATAAGGAACTACTTCCTCAAGTACCACAGCAGATATGAGAACGACGATAGTAAGGCTAAGAACGCCCGCCCGGCTTACCTTCTGGGATATACAGCTACCGGCCAGCTGTGCAAGACACCCGCCTTTATCGACATACCGAAGAGGCCGGATGAGGGCCCCGAGGGTCGGCGAGCGTACATACTCTTCACCGGCATGTTGAGCGGCTGTTCCGTCATCGTGACGAGCCTCGACGACGCCCACTACCGTGTCTTCCACGACCCACGCGTCAACGCGGCCGACTTGTACGACCAGTTCGTCGTGGCCATAGAGCACCGCGATTACCACGACACGAAAGGCAGCGCGGCGACGGTACTGATGCAGTTCAGCGAGGAGAAGAAGGCTTGGAGCATCCATGCACAAGGTCTGCTGGGCGTCCAAGGCTTTGAGAAGTACTCGCTGCGCACTCTGCCAGCAGGACAGGTAGTCCTGACTAGGGAGATAGACCCTACCTTGGCCCCTAGGCTCTGGGTCGCCCGCGAGAGGCTTGAAGCGGCCAACAATAGACGTCGCAAAGTCCTGGAACAGATGCGGGATATCGCCGTGGTGCTTCGGGCTCCGGGCTTCTCGCCCCCCCAAGACGCCGAGGACGGGCCCTACGAGCTCCCTGAAGGGAAGCCGATTCCACGTCTGGAGAGCCGGGCCGTATACAGCACACAGGCCTACGTCAAATATCTCAATAAACTCACCAACGGGATCAAGGTCGCGAAGCAGGGCCACGACATCCCTGGCGTTCTCAAGGACAAGGCCGATGCGGACCAGATGATGAAGTGGATCGGGGCCGTGGTGAGGAAATGCAATGACTTGGACTTTGCCTACCTTTGGCTACATGTGAGGGATCGCGCGGGTGAGGAGGCAGTCCTCGTCACGACGGATGCCCTGCGCATCGAGCTCCGTGGCAGCACTACGGGCGAGAAGTTTGACGAGCTCGAGGTCAGGCTGCGGGTGACGCCCACCGACGGCGTGGTAGATGGATACGAGAGAAAGGACTGGGCCAAGATCTCGGTTCCCGGGGTCAAGGCCGACGCAACGCTGCTGGTGCTGAAGCGGTCCTGCGTGAACATGCTTCACAGGCTGTCGGACGAAGATCTGGGCACCTTGCTGCGCCGCATCCAGCATCCTGTCGACGAGGAGCGCCTCCACTGGCTGAAAATCGGCAACAGGATGATCCAGGACCTCAAGGTGGAGGGCTACAGCGCCGTGAGACCCATGCCTCTGGAAGTCATGTATCGCCTCAACGGGAGCACATACAGCTACGCCATGGTGCGCATCGTTGCCGCCGCTCTCTGGCTCGAGGGCCCACCGGCCGTGGACCAGGTCCTGGCTAGGCTCGACTCCCTCCGCATGACCACTACAGACAGGTCTCGGGAGGCCTGGCTATTGATCAGAGGTCTGCAGGAGCTGCGCAGCAATATCGAGGCCCTGCAGGCGTTCAGATTCGTCGGCGTGTCCACCCTTGACGAAGCGCTCAGACATCTCTTGGTGCCAACTGGCAACGCGAGTAAGCTTCTCGCCCTCAACACAGAAACCCACTCGATGCTTCTCGGAGTCACAATCAAGGAGTCAGTCACCGACGTGGACTATCACTTCTACGACCCCAGCTTCGCCATGGTCACTTACGGCTCGCTGGATGCCCTACGCGAGGCCCTGGAGCTACATCTGCTGGGCAACGGGCTAGCCAACACCTACAACGCATTCGGCAGGCCAGGGGATCCCCGGTTCAACCTATACGAGATTGACGGTGCCAGGCTGGCCCGGGTGGACGTCGACTCTTCAGGCCTCGTCGTGGAGGACCTGGCCGGGGAGATGGCTCTGGCGGAGAGGATAGACGGTGGTGGGACGCCAGCCCCCGATGCAGCCGCACGCGCACTGACCGAGGATCCGGCCTTCAGAGACGTGATGACGGCGACGCAGGCGCAGACAGAGGCGACCTGGGCTGGTCCCTTCATGTGGGAAGGGCGGGAGATGATTCGCGTGTCAGAGGACAGCTTGGTGGCCATGTATGGAGCTGTGCTTGGGCTGCAGCTCGACGACGGTGAACGACCTGGTTTCTCTGGCTCTTCTTAAGCCCCTGCCCCTGCAGATTACCGCAAAGAGAAATTGATATCAATTTTGGCACTCAGCCGTTTACTAGCGTGCCGCGCTACCAAGTGAGCGATCGCCCGACCACTTGGAGCGCAACGGTTATGTGATCATCAAAAGCCTCTGCACGCTAAGCGGGTAAGCATAATACGGAAAGGGCGTGAGAGAGCCAGATTCGATAGCCACTAGACAGTTGTGTCGCTCCGGTCAAGAGCTGACAGCAAACGACTGGCCATGTCCTCTCGTGGCTGGACGGACCCTCCCGCTCCCCGTCTTTTCAGCTGCCCACATGTACGCTAAGCCCCGCCCCCGTGAGAAAATCTTACCTTCTTACCAAGGGGGCAAATACGACGTAGACAGGGAACCAACTACCGGCGTCACACCGACAGAGTGATGCCCGACGATAGTCTATTCTTCCAGCGTATCAACATCCACCGCGGCCTAGCAGAGCCCGCCGGGCTTGGAGCTGACGAGGGCCTATCAATCTTGCGCCTACCTCACAGGGTCAGATGACCTCCCATGCAAGTCTCGGAATGGCATCGTCTCGACCTAGGCGCGCTCGAAAATTAAACCCTATTCGGAACAAAGACTCTCCCTATAACGAGCTGAAATAGGCTTCCTTCGGTTAGGCCCTATGTCGACCGCAAGCTGAGGAACGGTGAGTCCGGATGGACCCCTGAACTCTCGAAACTATTCAACCGCCCGCAGGAAGGCGCCTATGGCGGTTGTTGTAAGTCCTATGCGGATGCATTCAGCATGGCGTTGGCTGACGACAACGATGACTGAGAGGTCTGCCGAAGACGCACGTTCGGTTGAGACGATGACCGAAGACGATACGCCTAGGTGTTCTCCTTTTGACTCCCGAGAAGAGTATACCAGTGGTGGATGAGCCGGTTTTTCTATATATACTGGCCTCCATCTCGTCAAGTTCCTCGTCTTCACTCTAGTCAACAGTCAACAGAGATCGGCCTTTAAACAGCTCTAGCTGCCTATATCACAAAGTCCCTACTACCACTTTTTCGAGTCTCTCCCATACTACAACCGCAATTATGCCTTCCTCCATCCCCTACGACCCAAGCCTTGTCCTTGCAAACATCGTCCTCCCGGAGAGGATTGATAACATTGCCAAAATGGCCGACATTCAGGCTAGCTCGGACGCGAAGCAGGATCATCTCAACGCCCTCATCGCCTCCAAGCGGAGCCTCGACATGACCAGGAATGAACTCCGCAACATGGGCGTCGACCCGAAGCCAATTGACGACAAGATGGCTGCACTGGACACCGACATTGCCAAGGCGGCTGGTGAGTACTGCGAGGAGAAGATGAAGGTCGAGGACGAGCTCGTGGGGTACCGATCCAAGATCAGCACCGTCCACCGCGCACCCGAGAGCCCCGTCGACTTTGTCAAGACGGAGATCAAGACGATGCCCCTCGCCGCAGACTCTCTCAACATGGACGTGCAGTACTTCTCGTTCGATGTCAACGAGCAGACCGCTGAGACGCACGGAAACTCCGTCTCCAGCGGGGTCTGGGCCGCCGTCTCGCACTTGGGTAACGACGCCGCGACCAAGATGAGCGCGGCCGTCCAGACCCAGGTTAGCAAGCAGGCGAGCGTGCACGAGATCTCGGGCACGCTGGTCTTCACCGTCTCGTGCACGCACAAGAACGCCTCGGTTCTCGCGCCCCTCATCATCAACGTCGACAAGGGCATCGCGGCGTGGAACGAGCTGCACAGCAAGGACGAGCCCCTCGACCCTTCCAACCTGGACCAGCTGAGGGAGTTGGCCAATGCCGAGAAGAAGGAAGGGGACAAGGAGATGCACATCCTCTCGGGCGTCACCTACGGCTCCAGCTTCGTTGGCATGGTCCACGTCCTCAACGTCCAGAACACGTCGAGCAGCGAGTCGCTCACCTCCATCGCCACCACCCTCCAGGCCCAGATGGACGCCGGCGCCTGGTTTGAGAAGGCCTCGGGCGGCTTCGGCGTCAACACTTCCTTCTCAAATGACGTCAAGAACCTCCTCAGCTCGCAGAATGTCTCGTCCCACGTCACCCTCATCAGCATGGGCGTCATTCCCTCCATCGTCGCCAACGAGGTCAAGATTGGCGTCAAAGAGTTCGCCGACTTTGACCCGGCCAAGAACATGGCTGCCGTGGCCACCATCCAGAACGCCACGGCCGCGGACCAGGACGCTGTCAAATCGGCTGCCGATGGCGCCCGCACTGGCGCTCAGATGCAGAGCATGAAGTCGACCCAGATCAAGGCCGCCCTCTCGGCGCTCGGCGACCTCCAGGATGGCTCCAACAAAATCATCGACATCAACTCCCTCATGACTGGCCTTGAGGACTACCTCCAGAAAGCCGCCGAGGGCAAGGCCGGTGTGCCCATCAACTACTACCTCAAGACAATCACCCGCAAGATGCTCTGCCAGATGTGGGTGGCCAAGTACTACCCGGGCAAGTACCTCGAGATCAAGGCCGACGACAGCGCCCCCAACACCCAACCTGGTGGTTCTTAAGGAACCTTGGGGCTTGCCTTGCTACGATTACCCTGTGACCCCGTCGGCTGGGTGGTGAACATACGTATTGTCACTAGTGACAGCAGTTTAGTTTTCTCATATATGCGATTGAGACAGTTGTTTAGCTATTTTGAAGGCCGTGGGGGCAGTTTGGGTTTGCCGCTAGATGGAAGCAGCAGGTGTTTTACTACTAGGGCGCGGAGTAATCCAATAGCATTGTGGAGGGATTCGCTTTCCGCCTGCTTAGTGATGTCTCTCTTACTGCTTGCACGAGGATCAGTAGTGTCGATTAGGGTGCTCTGGACGAGAGCCTTGTCTGGGTCTTTGATTCTCCTTCCATGTTGGCCAGATAGTAAGAATGTCGTTTAACATGCGGATGGTAAGTTCCTCTCGAAAGTTACAAGTATTCGCCTTTTCAACCCGTGAGACTAGGACTGAGGCTGAATGGTTGTTGCTACATAGTAGAATGCCTCCGACTTAACACCTGGCAGGTTAAATCGGGATATCGGAAAATGAGAAGAGGGTGGAGAAACCAGCATCAGAGAAGGAAATCGACCGCCGTGAATTGCCCTTCTGAGAAGCTGCACAACTCCCTCACTGTACGGATTAGTTCCAGCAGCCTGAAAATGCAGCGATCAGGACGCCGGGAAGATGCAAAATTTCAGTCTATTCTCATCCTAAATGCGCTTGCTTGGCGATCGTGAGTGGCTCGATCTAAAGGATAGGCAGGTGGAAAGCAATGAATGAATGTACTGATAGCTTGCAGATTAGTACCGGAAACTGGACGCACTATTCCTAGTTCTTTCTGCCTGGCAGCAATTTGCGCGCCCAGAGAGGAAGCCAGTTCCGAGTCAGTTCTGGTTGGCTAATGAAGATGGTGGATCAACCTCATCCGACCAGGCCTCAGTGGTTCATTTTCCTATCTTATCGAGATGTTGACTCAGATTACAGCACTATGGAACAGTCTGATGGCGATGGCAAGAGGTGTATGTCGGGAAAAGATTCTCCCTGGTTGCGGTTTTAATGAAGAGGTCGCTTGGTCTAATTTACTTAGGTAGTTCTCGCTGTCGCTTGCCCTTTTCGTGTTCGCCCTTCAAGCGCAAACTCGGGATGCGGGGTCCAGTATTTCTTCCAACCTCATTATCTATTCTGAAACTATTCTTTCCTACTCATAAAGAGATACGCACCAGCAGAGAAACAAGCCCAACATGACGAGAAAAGGCACTAGAGGCACATATTCCCTCGGAGGCTGCGGAAACTGCAGACACAGACACATGAAATGCGACAAGGCCCGCCCCTCCTGCCTCAGATGCCGAACAGCCGGGAAAGAGTATGATGGCTTCCAGACTAAGCTGAACTGGGTGAAGGGAGTAGAGGGATCGAGTAATAAGGCCATACAGAAGATGCCCAGAAAATGTCTCTACACTGGTAGGTGGACACTATGTTTAGTATGTGAACTAAACTGATGATTCTTTAGACCAGATGCAATCTTCTACGAGCTTGGCTTTGCAACTTGACATGACTACTGAGACCGTTCAAGATTCCATCTCTGCTTTGGACAATAGATTTCAAGACGGTGGGATAGCTAATGACGACGCCGCAGAAGTTGGTCCTTTTGGGGTTTTCAAAACCCAGCAATCGACATGCAATGATGCGAAGGCGAACCATGTCGAACAACGTCCTATACAGGCATTCGATGATTTCTTTCCGGATTCTGGAGATCTACTCCATTGGCCAGATCTATTCCATCTTGATTTGTACCCTAACGAATTCCCTTCTACAGCCTTTGATGATGCCCTGCCTTCGCTCCCTTCGCTACGGCATGACTTCTCTATGGGTGTACCCTCGATCACCTCCCCACCGACCGACAGACTCATCTGGGAAGGGCCAAATGGGAGTGTTGGTGATTGCCCTTCAGAATTAGGAAGCGATTGCTCCATTCCTCCACATCCTTCAACAATAGAGCTTGACCGAGATGACGCTCGACTACTTCTCAAACACATGAAAGCCCATTGCTTTCCCCACATGTGGTCATTGCCCCTGGGCAGCAGATCGCCCTTGGACATCCACCTCAATGGAGCTATCATGACTCTTGCAAGTGTCACATATCTTGATGGGCAGCACATCTCACACGCGTCTTCTACAAATTTACTTGCAATCCTAGCATTCTCCGCTAAACACTTGGCAGCCCATACACAGAACCTAGAGACAAGAAAGCGCTGGGACGACTTTGCTGAAGCCAAGTTCAGAGAAGCTCAGAAACATCTTGACTATTCTTTATGTAGTGAGATATCCCCGAAGACTGCCAAGTACAAGGATCTTGTCATGGCTGCTTCGAGTGTGCTCTCGTTTGCAGTACGTAGAGCAACGCACATGGCATGCCAATATTGACTAACAGCTATACTACAAGATACTGCACTCCAGACAATCGGAAGCTAGAACCTATCTTGTCGACATAGAAATGCTTTTACAAACATGCGGCCTAGCCAAACCACGGATTTCGCGAAACGCCAGACTCCTGCATCATACGTACACCTGGAACAGAATTGTGGGGGAATCAACGTACGTGCTGCGGAATCACGAACAGACCGGCGAGGAACAACGTTGGCGACCCGGTGTAGGACGGCTAGGACGCGATCACAAGCGTCGAACCGTACCGAATCTCAAGCTCGACGACTTCCTGCATCTCGAACTCCCACCTCTGGAAACCGAGGCAGCAGAAGGATGCGAAAGGTTGCATGATATCCACCTGAGAAGATACCAAGGAAAGTCAGAATCGACGTTTATGATGCTTTATGGCGTCTCGGAGACTTGGCTGAGTCTCTTGTCCCAAACAACTCGACTAGCTAACCAGATGGAGGCGCTAAAGGTCGGCGCCAAGTCACGAGATGTTCAACTAATCGAAAGTCTGGACCGGCGAAAAGAGTTACTAGAACACAAAATCTGTTCCTATGCCTCAAAGTCGCCAGCTGCTCAGCAAGATTCCAGCCTCGCCCGAAATCATCTTGTGCAAGCTCTAAACTTCGCCTTAGTCATCTTCTTCTACCGCCGGATCCACAACGTTTCACCCTTCATTCTTCAAGACTACGTCCAACGCCTCATTCGTGCGCTCAAAGACTTTGCGACATGTTGTGAAAATGGAGCTTGCGAGGGTCCCGGGTCTCCTTGGCCAGCGTTCATGGCTGGCTGTGAGGCTCTTGACCCAGAGCAGCGGAATTACTTCTCAGATTGGTTTGATAGGGCATTCATGAAGACGGGGTTTGAGAGACTCGTAACTGCTAAGGGATGCATGCTGGAAGCTTGGAAGAAGAGGGATAGATTTCTTGAGGATGGGAGAGATTGGACCTGGGTACATGTATTAAAAGATCAAGGTTTGTATGTATTACTATCATGACCGTTTCTGTGTGGTGAGTTCAAAAGTGTTCCACATAGTGAGACTGGGCTACCGCAGTATCTGGGTTTAGTCATCTATTTCAGCTAAAATAAGAGGGAGGGCAAAATCTCAGCAATACGACGCGGAATAGGCACTGGTTGAGTAAAGAGTGATAATCTACGTATTATGTTGTACCATAGACAATGCATTTGTATTGCTTGGTGCTATGCTTCGCGTGTATCGGTGGGTTATATACCACGTAACCCAGAGTCATTCAAATAGTTATACGTAGCAGAGTAACAGAATAAACAAATGTACAGTTATCTATGCAGAAAAACAATTCTGTGGTGAGGTAACTGACCTCAGCTCGGTCTAATACTTAACTCTGCAAATCTGTCTTGGCAATACCCACGATACCGTGGACATGGCCCCATCGTACCTTGCAGCCATATTGAGGCGGGGAATGGGGGTCGATCGTGATCGTGAAACTCGCCCCTCCAGTCCCATGTCTTACAAGGGCCGTGGACGCCGTGGGGTTGGGCAGCAACGCGGAGTGAAGGATGCCATGTGAGCCCTTAGATGTCGTGATCAGATATCAGTCACAGGTGACGATTCAGTTAACGTTTGTTACGGAGCTTCTAGGGTGTCAGCCAAGAGCTCCGTTATTATCGCCAAGAACCCAGCCACAACCGCGGCTTCACAACGGAGGTGGTATTGAATGATGTGATGTGTCGCAAGGAAACCAGAACCGAGAATCGCCAACTTGGCCTCGGATCGAGGAAATAGTAAAGAACTCAACCGCACCACGCTTTCATGACCCCGGAGGCCATCCCTTTCTTCCCGATCACGTGCGCGAGTGACACGATCATAAAGATCGGCCAGAGGTTTGACTCGAGCACACTACTAGAATCAGTTTACAGAGGAAAACTCGAGTTACAGCATGATGTTTCCTTAGATGAGGGGAAGGGGTCATGTCAATAAGAGCACCTTGAGGTGGTTGCGTTGACGTTCTGGCTTGCCTCAGGTAGGCTCGGATCAGCTTCCGACAAAACGCAAGTCCACTGGCACCATAACATTCTGTTTATTGGGCATCAGATAGTTCGGCGCCTTTTATACATGGTACGAGACAACGGCTTGCTCGCCAGATGCTCATTGTAGGTGGGTTGGAAACTTGCTACCATGATGTGTTCTGCTGGCCATCTTAGAGCTTCAATTCGAACTAGCATTACCCTATACCGGCATCCTGCTTCTTCAAATTTGATACACTTGCTCTCACAAAAAGAAGGGAATTTGAGATCTCGTCTCTCGGCGAAAAAGTTAGTGTCTTTTTGTTAGCTAATACTTCTAAAGCCAAACTTGAGGCTGACTAGTGAGAATAACTCATAAATGTCTCCCACGTTGAATCCCTAGTAATGAGCCCGAAGGGTGCACAAGTCTGTTCCTCCACAGTTTGCTGACGGCATTTCTATGGTCTTGGCTTCGCGTATTAACCCGGCCCACTCTCCATTCTCCGCCGGGTTATCAACAGCCTGTCGGATGACTCCCAAGATGAGAGCACGAACCCAGCTAGAAATCTATCTTATCCACCTCTCCTGGGATCATGATGAGCGGTGGCTAAGCCAATGATTCATTCCAGGGCATTGAGGCTGCATTTTGCAACGCTAGGATGTACTAAAATTGGCTCTTGAGTGATCATTGAGTGTAGCTGTTCACATATCTTCAACCTAGACCAGAGTTACGCAACGATTGAAACCTCAAGGGCTGTGTCGCACACAGAAATTAACAGCTGCGTAAAAGTAATATTAAACATGCCAAAGACAAAAGATACGCTACCGGGAGCCCCAACTATCTCTCAAGTCTCTTCATACCAGAATTTTCAGTTGTGCAAGCCGCCGGTTATTTTCGCCTATTAGGGCAATGATCGACCAACGCGATATGGTTCCTTGCGGCGACAGGACGCGTCGTTTTTTCTGCCTGCCGGCGCATCATCTGAGCAAGTCGCCAAGGGTTTGAATCAGTCTTGATCCTAACACTAATGGTTCACTAATATTGCTGATTTGCTAATAGTAACTAGGATTCGTTCCCAATATCGCCAGAGCGCCAGCCATCGACACAAAGTACCTGAAGCACATCCAAGGGCGTATTCTTATGCGGAAAAAACCCTGCTTATTGCCGAATACTCCGTTTTCCTACTTTTCGGCCTTACTTTCTTCATGGGGTGGGTCGGGCTGGAATTTGATGTTATCATACGACCGATGAGAAGCCTATCAGACATGCCAAAGAGAGCAATACACACTACATCTTGAGTCTCGTGAGTGGCCAAGCCCCTTTACCATAGAGAGGTCAGAAAAAAGGTCTAACCACGCGTGAAGCGGGTCCATCCTGACTCAGACAAAAGTTTCTGACGGCGAGATGGCGCCTTTGACGCACCACGACTCGTACTGCATGTTCACAGCTATTGGAAAAGTCGAGGAGGCTTAATGTGAACCATGTCTGCATATGCAGCTAATAGCTGACATTTATCAATCAAAACTACCCTTCCTTCTAGAAGTTCCATAGAAAGCCCAGGAGAAAACAGCTCAGAGACAATCCTATCTGGTCGACATTGTACATGAGCTTCCTCAGCTGGACTACTGTCAACTATCGGGAGCGGGCTACTCACTACGGGCCGTCTGTACCCAAATGGAAGGTCGGGAGAGATCAACAACAGTACGTATAGCTGTGCCGACGGCTAAGGCGTGGGGGAGTGGACAGGCTCGGAAGAGCCGATAGGGCTTGGCGATGCATCTGTCTGGTCACAGCTTGAACCAGTATGCATTCGTACGCTGATTACGACAGAGGCGTTTCTAGCAAACGATATTGGGAACCAGAAACATGCTAAAAAGGCCTGTCAATGCCGGTGGTAGCATCCCGTCACGTAGGGTTGGCCTAGGCGGACGATATGCAACATTGGACACCGCCACTATAACAGATCCAACACTCGTGTTTTATGCCACCTACTAGCATTCCCGTCTTCTATCCGGAGGATCTGGCCAGCTTCTAGAAGGTGACATCCTGCAAATCGAGTGGGATTAACACCCGAAGGATGCAGCTCACCTAGTGGCACGATGCATAAACGCGTGGCGGCCGGCTCTATCCACGGCACTGGAACCAGTAGGGACTAATACCGCCCCTACATGATGCAATAGTGCAGGGTAACAGGTACACAAACGGGCGTAGCGGAGACCGTCGACTTTGTTGAGGTGCACTTCGCTGTCACTTGACCTTTGCTTGGCAATGAACCGTAATTTGTAACAGAAACGAGGTTGTCTGATTCAGGTGAGCGATGAGGCATTATTCTCCTAAAATCCCTCCGGGGGGGCTTCGTTCATCCATGAGTCGTGTTCCTTGACTTGTCCTGGGACCAGGCTTGCTAGCGATATAGCCCTATCTGATAATCTCGAGTGCCACTTATCCGGCTTGACGAAAAGTCGATTAAGAACACTTGTTTTCATACAACATTTCAAAATAAAGCGGCAACAGAGCGGCTAATTTCAGGGCTGTTGATCGCCTCAGAGTGAGGCTTAGCCTCCTTTATCATCAGCTCGGTCGGGAAATATCAGGAGTCGACCCGGTGTTTTTTCGTGTCCAAATACCTCAAGGGTAACCCAGAGGCATCCATCAGTGGAGCTCAGGCTTCTTGAAAAACTTCCGCGCACCAATAGAGAGATATCTGGTTATTTGTAGTTGGATGAGGCTGCTCCGTCCCGGCCGGGATCGGTTCTGATATCCGACATCTTGTGGAACCCCAACTTCCCTGTCTGGTGTCGGCACTAGCTCCTCCGGGCCTAGGGCGGCTGAAGTTTGTTCAAACTGCGAGAGGCTCTGCAGGGATCGGTTGCATATACCGATGGACCCGATCATCCCCTGCCCTTGCGCTGTAGTCTCGGGGACAGCGACGGTACGAGCCACAAAACCCATTGTGGTCCCCCTGTTTCCGTTTTTTACTGCTTCCCAACTCCACTTGACTTTGTCACACTTGTAGCTCTGCCAAGACACCAAGAGCCATGATCCTGATGACGGCCCACGACAACCAGAATTCCCTCGATGCCTGACCGGTTCGACAGTCCCTTGGCTTCCGGGTGGAAACACGCCTCGCCATGACGTGACGCAGGACAGCTCGAGATGGGTCTCATCATCAGAAGCACTCCACTGCCCAGTTTTCGATACCCCAATGCCCCATGGGGATCAGTCCCCGGGGGAAAGGGATGGTTGTCTTGGCCTCCAGACTGACCGCTGATCGTGTACACCATGGGTGTACCAGAAATTATGCCGGTCGTGATTCGTCGAGCAGTGACTAGATACAGGCTTTTCCTAACCATCAGACGCTCTGACCGCGAGACACCATGGATCAACCTCCGAGAGCCAGAGCTAAGATAACGCGAGGTGCAAGTTGTGGATGAGCTATTTAAACCCAGCGAACAGGCCGAGTTTTAGTGTCTGTCCTTCTGCACTTTCGATCTTCACCCACTTCTCCCTTCCTTCTTCTGCGAATTCTTTTGCGCTCGGTCAAATTTTGTCGACTTTTTTGCTTGCGTTTTGCTCTCTGGTCCTAGTGACTGAGAAAATTCAACCAACCCCTCTCCCGACTTGGCTCGACTCCTCAACCCAAACCGCCAAATCGAACTCAAAAACACGATAAGAACAAAATTGCAACAAAAACTCGTCAACATGTCTGCCCCGAACGAAGCCATTGACTCGGCGAGCCAGACGGAGAAAGGCCTCCCGCTCGACCGCAAAGACTCCAACAAGATTGACCATGACTCCGGCCATGAGACGGGCACCGACTTTGATATCAAGCCCGCCACCAGCGAGGAGGTCGGCGGCGTCTTTGGAGGCGAGGGAGGCAAGAACTTCCGCGTCATGGGACGCTGGAGCACTCTCTTTGCCCTCTTGACCAACCAGTTTGGTATCGCCGCTCTCGGTCTGCCCTCTGCCTTTAGAGATATTGGTCTGATTCCCGCCATTATCACGACCTGGGGAACCGCAGCTCTGGCCTGGTACACAGGATACGAGCTATACCGCTTCTATTGCCGTCACCCGCACTGCATCACTGTCATTGACATGGCCAAGGTCGCTGGCGGCCGCACCTGGGGCATCATCGTTGCCATCGCCTTTTTGATCCAGATGATTATGTGCTGCGCCTCGGCTTCCGTCACGCTCTCAATTGCCTTCAACTCAATCAGTGACCACGCCATGTGCACTGTGGGATTCATTGGAATCGCCACTATCGTCTCCTTCGTTCTCTGTGTTCCTCGAACCATGAAGTTTGTAGCGCAGAGCGGTGTTCCAACGCTGATCAGCATCGTTGGAGCAGTCCTCATCACCATGATCAGTCTTGGAATTTCAAACCCTGTACAGGCGACAGAAGAGGATTGGAAGCCCCAGATCAACATTGTAAACAACCCGGGCTTCCGAACTATCTTCAACTCTGTTCTCAAGATCGTCTGGGCTTTTGCTGGACACCACGCTTTTGTCTCGTATATGGCTGAGATGCGCGACCCCGTGAAGGACTTTCCTTTCGCTCTCTCCTGGCTCATGGCCATCGCTGCGGCTTTTTACTCGTTCCTCGCTATTGGAATCTACTGTCTTGCGGGTGAATACACCACCTCTCCTGCTCTGGGTTCAGCACCCCGGATCCCAGCCAAGGTGGCTTATGGAGTTGTGATCCCGGCCATTCTGACTGCGGCCCTCGCCAACGGTCATATCGGCATCAAATACGTTTTCGTCGTGGCCATGCGCAAGATGAACGCTTTGAACGAAATCACGGCCAACACGCCCCGTGCTTGGGGTACTTGGCTCGCCACTGTCACCGTCTTCTGGCTTCTGAGCTTCATCCTGTCCAACGCCATCCCCATCTTTGACTCTCTTGTCTCTATCCAGTCTGCTACTACTTATGCCTGGTTCTCTTTTGGGATTAGCGGCGCCCTGTGGCTTAGCTGGAACAAGGGTTCCTACTTCAGGGACTGGAAGCAGAAGTGTTTCTTCTGTCTCAACGTTTCTATCATTGGCTGGGCTCTGTTCTTGAACGGATGTGGCCTTTGGTCCTCGATCACCGAGATGCTGGACATCTTTGCCAGTGGTGGCGGTGTTTCGGGCAGCTTCAGCTGCGGTGACAATGCTTCTCTGTGAGGAATGTTTCAACGTGTGCAAGAAGTGATGTTTGGAAGTAGTATAGCGATCGATGGTCTTTATTTGCCCTGGTATGAGTCAACAACATTCACGTCCATCTTCAGTCATTCGTTTCTATAGACTAAACAAACTGTATCACAAGAGCACGAGTGCATACGCATGCACCGTGCCGGATTCAGGCTTCTTCAGTGGCAGATCAGTAATCAGTGAATGATGGTGCATGAACTAACGAGTAGAAACCGGAAGAGGCAATCAGGTTGAGGTAAGTGATCGACAACTACAGGAACTGCGTAAAAGGTCTGAATAGTCTAGCATGACCTGATAGCTTGAAGCCGTTAAATGCCTTGCATGATAGCTTCTGTAAGGCACGCCCTGTCTGTCATGGTATCCGGGACGGACCGTAAGCCACCTGCGAGGTCTTAAGAGTAATCCGTTGGGCGATCTCCTAGGCTGGTTGGAGGGTCACCTCGTGTTATTGCCAGGGGTTTAATCTTGGTGCGTATGTTAGTTGCTGATTGATGCCCAAAGATCATATCAGCAATTCCGTTGGAATCCATGATCAAGTTGGAAAAGTTGATACATGTGCCTTGTAGCTAAGGTCTTTGATTCAGATCTTGATACCTATATGGCTCCTGATTCTATAAAAATGATGATACGCGTATGGCCACATATGCTTCATCGTGATCCCAGTATTTTACTTATGCCTCTCAAATACGTGAGGAGCGGCAGCACGTTTCTGGACCAACAGTGTGCAGTGTCGACTTGTTCTCGCTCTGGTTGGAACGAGGAACATCATTGGACGGGTTGAGCTCAAAGAAGCTGGTGGGCTTGAGTGACATGACGAACTTCTCAATAGGCATGACTGGGAAGTCTAGACACAATTAGCTATGGCACTAAATAGAGGGGAGGCGTGAAACATACCTTCAGGGCGAGTCACGTGCGTGACTCCAAACGAATGCCATAGCACAACGTCCTCATTCTTGACATTCTCGCTGCGGTTAGCCCAAATGGCAAGGCCAGTATCCTCTCGGCTCTGGTTCGTAAACTCTCCTGAAGCCCAAAGCTCATCATCGTTGTACTTTGTGACCCAGATAGCCTTGGAGGTAAAGATGCCTCGTCGGAAGTTGAACGTCTTGGGCCCCATCATCAGCATCTGGCTGGGAACAGGGTGGAGCTTGTATCCGTGGGGCTTTCCAGAGACGGCGTTGGTGCGAGACTCGTTGATGATCTTGAAGGTACGGTTCTTCGTAATGTCTAGTTCATAACCTCCAGGCTTGTCGATAGCTGTGGTGTTGACTTTAAAGGCACAACCATAGGGGTCGAGGTCCGGTTCGTCAATGACGGGATGGCACTCGTCATATGCAATCGTGTTTTGCGTGTCGCCATCCAGAATAGGATCAACTCGCGCACAAAAGATGTGCTGGTGGTTAACAGCCAAAACACCTGGCGCAACGACCGTACCCCAAGGGACACTAAGCCCCTGACGAATGGGCATAGTAGACACAATACCCGTGGCTCGCACCTCAATATGGAGGTTGGCAGCTTGGTCTAGCACAAACGCAAGGATGTACTCGTAGTTGGCAACAGTTGCCGTGCACTGAATGACCAGCTGCCTGTTCCTCACTACAGAGGACTTGCTGTTGCGGAAGTTGGTGTGCTTCCAGCCGATACCGTCGTCGATCTCGTGCATGCAAACCACGTTGGGCATCACCATTGGCTTTCCATCTCCAGTGACGTGGACGCCTCTGAAGTAGGCAATGTGGCCGAGACAGTCGCAACCGAGGCTCAGGCTGTTGGATGTCATTCCGAAGCCCGAGTCACCCAAGTCAAAAGCCTGCTTTCGATGGTATGGTGTTCGAGGATCACCATATGGTACCGTCATCTCGCTCATGGATACTCGGTAGAATAAGGGACGACCGTCGTACTGCACATCATGCAGAACAGGGCCTTCTCGCAGGGTCCAACCCAGCTGGAAAGACCACTTCTGCCACTCAACACGGCGACCAAAGATCCTGAAAGAAGGGCCATCTGGTTGAACAACCTGCAGAGGCTTGAGATCCTTGCGGAACGCGTCCTCGCCAAGAATGCCGGCGCTGTACTCGACAGGCTCAACGGGATCCCAGGGCTGAGTCTCAGGGTCTAGCTCATCACCAGTTCCCATGGGAAGTCTTTGAAGTTCTACCAGTTCTAGTGTGTGGGCATCGAAGATCGGGGCGAGGGGAATGGGGAGCGAGTAGTGATTGGCTTGTGGATCATCGTTTAAAGCGATGTACATGTAGCATTGGAACAGTCGTCGCCGCTCGTTGGCATCGTCGGTTCCATAAGCCCAAGGATCGTTCAAGACGCGGGCACTGCAGCAGAGATGTTATAAATATTATTTCTCCCGTATCTGAGACGTGCTTACTTGGGAGGCAACTTTAGCTTGGTAACCTCGGCCTTGACGGCAGGATGGTTGTTGCAAGCTCGGTTAACAAGCTCAAACTCGTGCCAGTCGACTGGGCCTTGCGATTCAGGAGCATCATAGAGCCTCTCGACTCGCTTAGTTGTTAGATTGACGATAGCGATGAGGAGGGCTTGGCTTTTCTTGAGGTGATAGTATACTCGGGCCTTGCGGCCGGGTGCGGGTCCGTTATGGTGGAGGTGTCGAAGCGTGACAGCTTTAGGAGGCTCTGCAAGGTCAATGACCTTGAACCTGATGTCATTGGATGCGCAGCCAATCTTCTGTCGGAGAGCTTGAGAGGCCGCCTGCACCTCGTCGACTGTCAATGGGTCGAGGGGATGAGGCGCTGACTTGGACGAGTGTGAGGGCATTTCGGAAACAGATAAGACCTTTTGTTCAAGCAATTAAGAATCGAAGAAAATATTATCCTTGCTATCTACCAAAGCTTCTACAGACCATCAATGTCCCATGTCGTCTTATACTCGACTGCGGAGCCTTGAGCTCATGTGGGGAGAAGCATGCAGATCGGATGCCGCACCACCTCCGCATGGCCAGCCTTACCGTAACTGGAACCACTCCCAGCTTCACAGCGCCAACGATAGGCTGCGGGGGAAGAGCTTCCCATCTGAAAGGGGGGATTGGTGCCTTTATTCGGGGTACAAGTAAACCATTGCCTGCATCGGGAGATAAAGAATGAGTCTTTACCGCATCGGGAAATTGAGGGAGTGGTTGTCCCTGTTGCTGGTTGGAGTATGCTACTCAGCTAGTCTAGCCACTGAGCTGGGAGAGATTCTGGCGCATGATAAGCGAGGGAGGGGGTACGCCGTATTTATACCGTAACCTCAGTCTTATTTCCAGAATGGGTATTAACCGTTTGGTGCAAACATCAAATGGAAACTTCAAGATGATCGACATTGAGGGACTTGGTTCGACTGATAAATAACCATTATCAAAGTTGGCTTTGGAGAAACTCTCCCACCCTAGTAAACGGCCGATTTACCTAGAGCCACGGAGGTGCTCGCCTTGATCATATCCTCCATTGACATCTACTCAACAATGCTGACTAGTCTTAATATACTGTCGTCCTAAGCGCATGGATGCCAACCTTAATGAGGCCAGAAGACAGATGCTTTACAAACCCAAAGGCAAACTTTCCGTATTTCTCACATAGAATGAGCTCTCGTCCCCTGTTTATATGTCGCATGTGCCTGAAAGTCAAGCACATACGACCATACCCACTGGAAAATACGGGATCCCGCCCGTCTGCTCTCCAGCGTCAAGCCAGTGAGGGGTGGATTAGTAGTTGGGTCGGTGACGACCAGCGAATACCTGCTGTTGTATGTTTTTTTTTCTTCTTTTTCTTTTCCGCGTTATTCGGTCTTGATGTTTGAGGATTGGTAACTATCTGTTCAAGGAGGCAGGTACTCTCTGTGAGAAATGTGGCGGTGCTGGTCAACCTGTTACCCAGAACACGAACAAGGAAATGAAAAAAGGTCACTCTGAACAAATCGAATATAGTATAACTTCTTTCTATCTCTATTCTATTTGTGCACTGCCCCATTCACGAACCTCCATTTACGACCTTATCCAACTGCTCAACTTTCTTAACCACCCTAGCTGGAGATCCTATAGCAACGCTCCAGGCAGGTATATCTCTCGTCACAACCGATCCAGCACCTATCGTACAGCCATCGCCGATAGTGACGCCTGGCAAGATGATTACACCTCCCCCTATCCAGCAATCATCCCCAATCGTCACAGGACTCGCGTACTCAATATTGTCTCGTCGGCTCGCAACTTCGATCTCGTGCGTCGCCGTAGAAATCATGACATTAGGACCGACCATGACCCGATCACCTATGGTCACGATGGCCGAGTCTAAGATGGTAAGGTTGAAATTGGCATAGAATCGCTTGCCCAGTGAGATGTTGGGTCCGTAGTCGACGCGTAGAGGGGGCTCGATAAAGACTTCGTCGTCAGCGACATGCCCAATACGCCCGCGCAACATTTCAGCGCGCTTAGTAGTGACAGTTTTGGTGTTCAGATCTGCTCCTTCGGGGAACCAGTTGTTGTACTCGTGCATGAATTTCCGTCCTAGGAGCCGTCCCATTTCGAGCTCGGGGACGAATGAGTCGTATCTAATAGGCCATGCTGGATCAGCATAGCTCTTTGTTGTTGGTTCAAGGGAGTATGCACTGACAGCATGCCTGAAATCATTTTTTCGTACTCTTCGCAGTGCGGTACGTGGGCCAGCTTGGAGGCCTTCTCCAACTCTGCCGGTACCTTTGCCTTGGTTGCCATTGTTGCTCCGCTACTTTTCTGGATCAACCTTCCACTGATTATGAGTGCCTCTCAAGCTTCAAATGACTTTCAGATGACGACCAAAGTTGAGATTTGCGAAAAATGAAATCAGGACGAGAAAAGCTCCCGCATTTTGGTCATGTAATAAATCATCCGGTCCTGGGTGTTGTCACGCTATGCTGACCTCGACCCTGGATCCTCGATGAAGCTAACCCTAAACTGGAAATACTCCCAACTCATGGCCCACCATCACGACTCGTGCCCACAGGGCTCCAACAACATGCTTCCGGCAGGGCGTCCGCAAGTTGGCGGATACGAGCCCTGGGTGTGAGGGGTTTTGCTATCGGCTCAGAAAAAGAGATAAGCATGTTGAGACTTCAAGAGCTCGGAACAAGTCTGTAGTGTTGTCAGTGTCAGTGGACTATCTCACAAGCGCTGGGGAAATAGACGTACGAATTCCATCCAGGGCACATTCGACCAGCCATTGGGGTTGGTCCGTCTTTCTTCCCAGACATTGGTGAGCATCTCCGTCATGGCTGGGTGCTGAAATCCAGTCGCGTGTTTAATCTCCCCGACACACCAGCTGGCGTAGTGCATCTGATGCTGCGAAGATGTGTCTGCTCCGGCCAGAAAAAGAGGGAATAGCAGCCGCTTGTAGAATGCTGTATCTCTCGGGATGGCCGCACAGACGTCGAAGATGGCGGCAACAGACGCCTTGATTCGAGGATCCTCGCATGACAGAGCAAAAGAGTCTGGAAAGCGGAGGATGCGGAGCAGACACGCATGTCGATACGCCTCTGCAAGATGCCGCCACTCCTGGTGCCCCGTGGGGTAGACTGCCTGATCAGGGTCCCATCCGCGAAAGAATCTCTCGGCTTCATCGAGCTGAACCTGGAACTGGTCGACTAGCAGGTCCCCTGCCAGGAACGCCTTGCCAGCCTCCAGGACCTGTCCAATCCGATGAAAGATGATGGGTGGGCATCCGACGAGGGTGTGCAGGCTGAGGCTACCATGATCTCGGACGCATTGGCGGACGTCTTCCGAGTATGCAAGCTTCTCCGCGCCACTGAAACCCCGCAGCATGTCCAGCCTAGGTCCATCAGCAGAAAATCTGGGGTAATGGCTGGTCAACTTACCATGCCAGGGCGGAGATGAAGAACATGCTTGCCCTGGAGCGTGTGGAGAAGTCGGTTGGGCAGGCCAATCTCTTGCATAGGAACGAAACGCCAGTGAGGTGAGCCCCATGAGTCGAGACGCCAGTCTCGCATACCTGGAGAAAGTTAAGCATTGGCATCCAAAGATCAGGAGGGGAGTGTCACATACGTCATGGAGCACCAGCAAGAGAACCATGCCGAGGACATACTCCTCCTCGGAACTCGCAAGGCCTGACACTTCTTCCTGGAGAAGTAAGGCGCCAAGAGAATGCAGGGCTGAGACTCGGTACTGGAGAGATATCGTGACAAAGTGCTGGCGGTCACTCTTTCCAGAAATGTGCATATGGCACGCCGAGAGACCCAGTAGAGCATGCAGCACGCCTTGGTGTTGATGGGCGAGTGGAAGTATGTGCTCTCTGAAGTGGTTGTCTGTGCCCTGGATACTGATGGTGAGGTGTTTACTGAGCACCTGATCAACTAGACATGAGTTAGCTCCAGTCCGCTGCAACCTTCGGGATGCCCATACAGTAGTCTATGAGCGGCCGGTTGGAGATCAGATCATGTTCGAGGTCAGTGCCCTCGATAAGAGGTGGAGGTTCGATACGGATCGGTGAAAATGAAGCATGCGACGACGGTGAGGGTAGGCTCAGGATGGTAGAGTCTGGGAGAATCTGATCAGGGGAGAGTGATGTCTGTGGAGAAGCTGAGTCTACTGTCGATACAGCCGCCAGAGCTTCGGGCACAGTTGATGACGGCTCTGTAGATGACTCGCCAGCAGGAGCTGACAGGGGAAACGACTGAGTGGACGAGACGGTGACGCTATCTTGGGTCGCGTTGTCAGAGCCCCGACTGCCCGGGACACTAATCTCACAGAACTGAAAGCGTGGAGGATAGCCCTCGCAGTGCAAGCCTTTGGTGCGACATCTATCACAGATGGGGCGCTTGCGATCACATTTGCGACACTTTTTACGACACGTGCCGCATGCTGGGTCTAGATTATCGAGTCAGCTTGTGGTCTCATTCCATGTCCAGTGATTGAGTAGGCTTGGTGTTGATGGGGCCAACTCACCTTTTCGCCTAGCTGTCGGGCGCTTCACTGATGAGACAAACTCGGTTGGCATTGCTTCCCAAAACGACGGCTCTGGTGAAATGGATCGCAGTCAGAGGCGTGGGAGGGTCAAGCTCAGACGGAGACGTTGACAGGAGGAAATAATTGCAACCAGGGAACGATGGATGGGCATGTTTTTAGTGGAGAGGCAGAAGGTGCGGGGAAGACTGATAAGGCAAAGCCGCTGTAATCCTAGCGCCTCAGCGGGATCACCGGCCCAGTTGGAGTGCCCGCGCTACTTTGACCAGTTGGTGTGTGGTTACCTATGAGTAGCTGCATCACGGGATTATTGTTTGCTATCTAACTAAAATCAACACCTCTCAGAATCCAGTATTCCATGCGGCCAACAGCTATCAAGAGTCAGAGGGACCAGTCTTGAGTTCTGGTCTCAGCAGGTAAATCGGATCTACGTGTTCCACAAAACCACATGAAGGATCACTCATAGAGTAGCCCATAAAAGCCTGGATGTCCTGGTCAAGCTTCACAGCGACCTCATGCGGCACTGCCAGGAACTGGTTCTCCTCCTGGCGTAAGAAACCTCTAATCGTGAAAGTCGCAAACATTAGGCGATGCTCATCTTTAGTCGAGTTGGTGCCGCCTCCGTGGTAAGCCGATGCGAGCATGATGAAGGCGTCGCCCTTGTCCATCTCGGCAAAGATACAGTCTTCGACACGGGGAGGACCTCGTTTTGATCCCCTAGAACTCATATGATTAGTCAATCATCCTTAGCTACTTGCCAAGAGATAAGACCTACCACAGATGACTGCCGGGAATAAACTGAGTGCCCCCGTTCTGTTTTGTGACCTTGGACCCTGCCACAAACAACCCCACAGCTGTCTCACGATTGGCATCGCGCTCATCATCCCACTTATCAACGTCTTGATGAATGTTGTGACTGATATAGTCGTCACGGTGAAGAGGCTGAGCCTTGCCGCCAGGTCCAATTCTCATGGCAGTGCACGAGTGAAGATAGGGCTTAGAAACTGACTCATTCCTCTCATCTCCCCACCAGAACCAACTCCTGGTAGTGAGGAAGTGATCAACGACTGCTTGATACACAGGGTTCATCACCTGGGTTCTGGCGTAGGTAGGGCTAAGAGCCAGCAAGCTGGGTGCCTTTTGGGTCTCCTCTTAGGTATCCTTGTCAGTATCCATCACGAATGACAAGGGGGAGACTAACTAGGGAAAAAGCTGCCAGACCATTCAACGTCTGCTTCAAGACGTTCACGGCATTCGTCATAGGCCTTGTCAACATCGGCCTCCGGAATGAGCCCCTTTACGAAAACGCCTCCATCACGTTTAAGGAGGGCAATGATGTCCTCCATGGGGGTGTCGGTGGGCACTTTCTGCACCTCGGGGCCATATTTGTCTGAAACGGACATGATGTGCGTCAAAGTGAGGGGAAGAGATTGGGGAACTGACACAAACCAGTATCAATCGACGCAGAACTTGGGCAGATTGAAAGCACCACCGATTTTGATTCACAACAAAAAAAAGAAAAAGCATGGGCAGAGTTTCTTGGAGTTGATGATGGGCCATGACACTACCCTGCGGGGTCTTGGCGTGGAAGCGGCTAAACTGCGAGCTGGCCCACCTTACCCTTCTAGGAAATACTCTCAGCTCCCTGTCATGCCCTAAGCTGAGAATAGAAAGGCTCAGACGCCATCGATGGGTCCCTGCAGGCAAATCACGAGGCAGCTTGAGGTAAAGATACTGGATGTACCTGAAAGATAAAAAGACTGAGCTAAATATTTGTCTGCCCAGGTATGTTAAGAAATTCTGCGGAAATTCTACGATTCACTTAGCATATCTACAGCTCATGAAAGAACTAACAATCCAATAAAAATTCATTGCGAATGTCTTGATACCGTGAAATAATGATTACAAGGTTCAAGGTCTCCGTCATCGCAACCGCCACTGTGCTATTGTACACTACTCGTGCATCGTGAGAGTTCACTAGTCTAGCTCCCTCATCTCGTCGTAATGCGGGGGCGGTTTGGTATTCCTCCTCTTGGCTATCCAAAACCTGGGGGAAGCAAGGGTTCACCTTGTCAAGTACTGCCGACACCCTCTGCGGCGCCAATCATAACCTTGCCCAGTCGCTTATCACGGGTTCCGGGGTGGTTGTCCGCGATATCTTGGAGATGGTGTCGAGATACCGGCCTAGAGGAACCAAGACACCGTCACTGATAGCCCGCCAATCGCTCCCCTCTGCATTGACTTCCTAAGTTGGCTATCATAGCAAATTGATTTAAAGAACCTCATCGACCGCGATTCTCTAAACTCCCTTGCCCCAACCCCTCCATACTCACTTCTCTTTTATCGTCCGTCATAATGTCAGTCCACGAGAAGCCCACCATGAAGAACAAAAACACCGAGGCGGATCGCGAGTCCGTCGCACATGGTATCATTATCGGAGATGACATTGACGATGCCGTCCTCCGAGCCAATGGCCACAAGTCTGATCTCAAGCGCCAGTTCAACTGGATCTCTGCTCTTGGCCTCGGCTTTTCCATCACCAACTCCGGCGCTGGATATCTGGTCAGTGCGCTTCTACTTTCACGTCAATATCACTGTTAACACTCGCCAGAGCAACTTTGGTCAGAGTCTCATCTACGGAGGGCCCCAAGTCTGCATTTTCGGCCTTATCGTTGCTTGGGTCGTGCAATTCACTATCACATTGGGTCTGAGCGAAATCGCTTCGGCATTCCCGGTATCAACAGCCACCCTTTACATCCTCGTCTGCACAAGCTAACACAACATTCCTAGTCCACCGGTGGCCAATACCACTTCTGCTACATCCTAAGCCCCGAAAAGTCGAAGCGATTTACCGCCTACATAATCGGATGGATGTCGACTCTTGCATGGTGGATAGTGACGTAAGTAGGTCAAACGATCATCACAGTCACAACTGACTTGGAGCCAGCTGCTCTGGAATCTCACTCGCCGCTGCTACACTCGCCGGCATGATCAACTTTGTCGACCCAAACTTTGTAGCCGAAAGGTGGCAGATCTACCTCTTCTATGTTGCAGTAGCATTCGTCACAGGTTAGTGACTGCCAATTCCAGAGACTCTTCCACGGCTCTGACGCGTCTGCACAGCGGTCCCGGTATTCATTGCATCGAAGCGTCTCTCGTGGCTCGTTCAATTCGCATTGTTATGCATCATTCTTGGAATGATCCTATTTCTCTTTGTTCCTGTGGGCATGCACAAGCACGTTAATGACGGCTCCTTTCTCGTCCAGTCCGAGCTAGGAACCAGTGGCTGGAATTCCGGAACCGCCTGGCTGTTGGGTATTGCCAACTGCATGTATGCCTTTGGTGGTACCGATGGAGGTGAGAAATTACCGCTTACAATCTGGATCGGCACGAGTTGACATGGAGTAGCTATCCACATCAGCGAGGAGATGACCCAACCAGGTCGCAGGGTGCCTCAAGTCATTATCGTGACCATGTTTATTGGCCTCGCAACTAGTTTGCCCATGTTCCTTGCCCTAATGTTCTTCATGACCGATCTAGATGCTGTCAGGACGTCACCACTGCCGAGCATGGAGTTGGTTTACCAGGCGTAAGGCCCTCTTTCTATTAAGCGCGCAGTAACATTCAGCTAAACTAGGTATGCAGAACCGGAAACCGCGGTGTCACAATTTTTCTTATCTCCCTACTGTTGGTCATTTATGTCCGTATGTATTCCCTCTCCACTTCATCGATGGTACATGTTACTAATCTTCTCTACAGTCTCTCTTCCTTCGCAATGGGTTACCTGTGGCCGTATCGCATGGGCCTTTGCGCGTGATGTAAGATCCACATCATTCTCAAAATTTGTCGATGTTAACAGGCTCCAGAACGGTATTCCCTTCTCTAACTACTTTTCCAAAGTCGACCGAAGACTCGAGTTTCCCGTCCGAACTACAGCCATGGCTTTCATCTTCGTCCTACTCTACGGGTTGCTCTATCTTGCCTCGACCACCGCTTTCAACTCAATTGTCACATCTGCCGTCCTATTTCTGAACATTACCTACGCCGTTCCTCAAGGAATCCTTCTGACTCAGGGCCGCAAGGAACACCTACCACCGCGGTATCTCAACCTCGGCTTTGGCGGCTATATCTGCAACCTTTTCTCCATCCTCTGGATTGTGGTTTTGGGTGTCTTTGTCTGCATGCCTCCCTCGCTGCCTGTCAGCACAGAGACGATGAATTATATCAGCGTGGTAGCTGTTGGATTGTTCACCATTATTCTCATTCTCTGGTTTGTTGATGGCAGAAAGAAGTTTGAAGGGCCGCATATCGACTGGGATCTCATCAAGGAAGCTAACGCTCAGATGCTCGAAGTCGGCCACCGCCACCATGATCATAACAAAGTCTAAATAACTTGGGGCACTCGAACGGGTAATTGGGATAGTACAGCCTGGAGTTGGCTCATTAAGATGTCAGTCCCGGAATCGTTGATCCAAGATACGTATTATCAACTCAGAATGCACATGTTACCATCTTCTCATTTCCAATATTATTTGACCATGCATCTTCCGAGTACTATCTTAGCAGCTTAACATGGACAGTAAGCTTCCAAGCCTTACTAGCACTGCAATGTAATGGTGAACTAATCTAGCTTTCCCGGATTTTAGTATCACTTCTTATTCCCTATGCACCATAAAGAACGAGGAAAAGCTTTCTAAGACGTTTCATCTTGACCCTTAACCTGGGAGAGTATTTTTGAGGCCGCTCTCAAGCCGTCTTTGGCTTCTATTGATCTGCTACATCGAAATAATGCCACATGCCTCTCGATTGAGCCTATTAAGATTGCTATTGCGTTACTTCTTCTCTCTGAGAACCCGCTTCAGCCAAGCGTTTCTTGTCTGTATAGCCTGTGCTCCTAACTCGGTGTCGAAGAACAAGTCGAAACCATGAGAACCTCCACCCCAGATATGCAAGTCAGCCTGCACACCACATTCCCACAATTTGGTGGCATACGCAATATCTTCGTCTCGAAAAGGTTCGCCAGACGCAGCGTCGATATACGCAGGGGGCAAGCCGGACAAGTCTTCCGCGCGCCCTGGTGCTACGTAGTAGCTCACATCTTCTCCCGCGGCATTTTCACCGAGGACACACTTCCACGCGTATCTACCCCAGGCTGTGTAAAACCCTCTGCCGTTTTCAAACTGCCGACTTGACAAACTGATGAACCGGTCATCGAGCATTGGGCATATAAGCAGCTGCGCGGAAACTTTGGGACCATTTTTGTCTCTAGCCAGAAGCGTAGTTCCTGCTGCTAGACCCGCTCCGGCTGAGGCGCCAGCAATTATGAAGCGAGTCGGGTCGATCTTCAAGGCCGTCAAGTTCTCAGACATCCAGATAAGGGAGGTATAGCAGTCTTCCACCGCGGACATACCAGGGACGTCTGGAGACAGCCGGTATGCAGGACTGACGACAACAGCATCCAGCTCTTTGACAAACTCGCTCACTGCGGCAAGCCCGACGTAGACGTTTCCCATGACTCGTCCACCACCATGGAGAAACAGGATACCGGGACGAGAACTCGACGTTGTTGGGCGGAGCTTGCTCGTCAAGACAATAGCTGGAATGGGAGCGTCTCTACCGGAGATAGTTATCTCTTCGATGGCTATCGCAGGATCGTTGGAGATGGTTTCGTCTCGGGGAGGTTCTTCTCTACGCAGCTCAAGGAGATCATCAAAGCTCGAGGGGATTGGCCGATGCTGTGTATCTTCAATAGCAATTATCTCGGCATCGTAAGGGGGCAGGCGAATGAGAGCAGCTGGAGATGCCGGGGGGTTGCCGTTTTGCGTCATTTTGCCTGTTGGCGAAATTGGTTGGAAGCTGCTTATCCGGGGAGATGGTTGGTAATGCACAAGGGTGAGGATAGAAGCAAGATAAGAAATAGAGAAGGCTCAGCAAAGAAGAAAAATGAGCTTGAATCGCTTCTCTCTCTGGGTTTCTAGAGAACCGTGCTCCGAATTGTAGACGATTGGTAACCTTTCCGAATTGGGCAATACTTGCAACTATCGCGACAGCGTTAAGCGGGCTCAATTGAAGGCTCTCGGTCTTGAGTCGAGTGAGGGTAAGGCTAGATGTGTTGAATAAGACCGTTAGGCCAAAAATCTGCAGCGCACTGCTATTAGTGCCTTTCCGTGTATTCTTTTCCATATGTTCTATGGACAATTCAACAGCAGTGCTCCCAGTCTCGACTAGGCTCCGGTCGGTGACAACGCCCCACCGCTACACCCTCTACCAGCCACCTCGACCGCAAATTTCCATCTCTTCGCAACAGCGGGCGGCAAACATGCCACGACAACCTTGGCCTCATTGTCGGCAGTTCCCAATCAATTGTTCGGCATGGCAGCTCTCGCGAGAAGCGACGGTCATATAAGCCTCCGGCCGCGTTGCGGCATCTGTGGCAGTTCAATGGAAATAACCGAGCGATTCGTCCTACGTAAGTCTGCAGACAGGTCGCTATCTTTGGTGACCTAGAACCCCCAGTGCCGGTGTTAATCAATCACAAACCCTCTAGTCCTCGGTGACGGCAACTCAACTGCCTATTCCCAACGCCTGGGCCCGTACATTTTCCCTGGTTATGGCCATCGAGTTCGAGACAAAAACGGCGTATCCCTATGCCGAAAGCCGGCCTGTAGCCTCTGCGCTGTCGCACCTGAGGCTTCAGTTGTGCATTCTGATTGCTTCCAATTTATTGTACAACGATGCAGTATCGACGAGTGCTTGGACTACTTGTGGATTGTCAGTGCCTGGCGAACCCCGTGGCGTGAAGCCCACCAACTCTGTCTTAAAGATATTGTGTTCAAAGTTGAAGTATTGCTAATAAAAGTTAGTATTAAGCCGAGAT
>JAAGWO010001586.1:0-15752 GCA_013266205.1 Fusarium decemcellulare
CCGCCCTGCCCCCTGGCCGACCTCCCCGACGAGATCCTAATCCACATTCTTCGCGATGTCGCAATCACGGACGTTGGTGACTTTGCCCGCCTCTCTCGCGTCTGCAAGAGGCTGGCCTACCTCGTTGCCACTGAGCAGCGTATCTGGCGTCGCATTGCCCTTGGCTCAGAGGTTGGCTTCGGCGCCATGCTGCACCGCTTCGAAAAGGGCATCGAGTGGGATGAGCTCCCAGAGGAAGAGCAGGACGACCTTGAAATCGTCGACGGTATCGTCATAAGCCCCGCCGAAATCGCCCAGCGCCGCCAGGAAGCCATCCTCTCGCTCACAGAGTCCCTCACACCCTCCGTCTACCCTACCTGGAAGGCCCTCTTCCGATCTCGCCCACGCATCCGTTTCAACGGCTGCTACATTAGCACCGTAAACTATGTCCGTACCGGACAGGCTTCCACTAACCAGATCACCTGGGGCAGCCCTATCCATATTGTCACATACTATCGCTACCTCCGATTCTTCCGAGACGGCTCCCTCATCAGCCTCCTTACCACCGCAGAGCCTACCGATATCGTCCACCATCTCACCCGTGACGATCTCAACCTACACCGCGGCGCCGCGCACCCTCATCTGCCCTCCGCCGTTATGGCCCTCGCTTTGCGTGGTCGGTGGCGCCTGTCATCGGATGCTGACCGGGAGAACCCTGCTTTCCTAGACCGCCCTACACCCGCCGGTGCCGTGTCGGGGCCCCACGACCGGGACCGTGATCCGGAGGGTGACGTCTTCATTGAGACCGAAGGTGTAGGATCCAAGTACATATACCGCATGGACCTCTCGATGCGGAGCGCGGGTAAAGGTGCCCGCAATAACAAGCTGGTATGGCGCGGCTTCTATAGCTACAATAAACTGACGGACGACTGGGGCGAGTTTGGCTTGAAGAACGATAAGCCTTTCTTATTCAGCCGAGTCAAGAGCTATGGATTTGGGGAGTGAGAGAAGACAGGTTTAGGAGTTGGAGAGATGCACGGAGGCTGAAGTAGACTATCGCTTGAGCGGAATGGCTGGACGTTATCAGCTACATCAAGAATAGACTCACCAAGCCGGAGCAAACATTTCAAGATCAAGATCACGTTCAACGACTTCTTCAAACACTCGTAATCATATCCACGCAAGCATGCCTGCGTTCATTAAATACGTAGGTGTCTACCTGCGACTATGTCGTGACTTCGCTCACTTCAAGGTGTTGACTGGATGTTCCCTTCCTACCAAAACCTCCCACTCTTCATCCAGCTTTAGAAACATGATTCTTGACCACTCCAGCCCAACAAGAAACCGGAAAGCCATGATGGATTAAGATGGAACCTTTCCTGTCGGAAATCCCAAGCCAGAAACGCCCCCATTGCCGGCTAACCAGTATGATATGCAAAAGAAAGATAGACCAAAGGCCGTTTCCAAGTCGCTTGTAATTGCCAGTAAGCTGGCATTGTGTTGATGCAGTACATCTATCGTGCATGGCGTTCAATCCAAGGCGAAATGTACCTCTTGGGTTATTTCGAGATAATATTGAGTAAAAAGAAAACAAAAGGAATGTGTCCAAGATCCAGGTATTCAAGACAGTGACAGAAATGTATGATGATCGTTGTATCGCAAAATCAGGCGATAGCAGTCGCCGGGTATCAATTCGCAAAAAAGACTTTGCGCGAAAGAGGCGACATGTATAGTTGGAAAGCCCAACAATGTAGCCCGAATATCCAAAAGACATTCGTTCCGTCCGAGGCTTATCGAATCCTCTTCCCATCCAGGAATTTGGGGCTGTGGCCGTCGTAGTAGTTGTCCTGGTACTGCATAGCTCTGCGCGCCTCATATTCTGCTTTCTCGTTCTCATCCAGACTGAACGCCTTTTTCAACCATCCAAAAGCGCTCTTCTTCTTTTTCACCCGCTTGCCTCCAGCTTGCGTTGTTGCCCGCGAAGTCACTGTAGCGGTGTCATCGTAGGTGGCGGTCGTTACGCTGCTGAGGGTGCTCATCCCACCCATTCGGGATGGTTGATTGCGTTGGTGGCCAGGGAAGTATCCAGATGGTCGGTATTGGTCTGCGGGGCCGGCGGTATGAGGTCGTTGTTGCAAAGGAGAGTGAGGCGATGCGCGGACGGGATGATAGTATTGCTGGTGCTCAGAATGAGGTGATTGCAAGAGAGGGGGGCGCATAGGGGCAGAAAAGTCTGCATGAGAACTAGCCCGAGGGAGGCGATGGGCCTGGTGAACCTCTAGATCGGAACCATGTGAGTAATCAGGAACTTGAGATCTCGAGGTACGAGGTGTAATGCCGGCAGGAGATGGGCGCATGGAATGCGTCTCAGCAACATTCCTCGGAGGGATTTGAATAGAGACAGGGGGTGTTGTTTTCTGTGATACACGCTGCCGCAGAGATGTCCTCTTCTGTAGTGTTGATACATCTTGGATAGCCTGTGTAAGAGTTCGCCTTTGGGGCTGCTCGTCAGGTTGCGGTTTTGGCGTGTCGGGACTCTTTGGGGGGACTGGAGAGGCAGGCGGTTGCGGTGTATAAGTTCGCGGTTGGAGGATGTACAATGGGCCATCATCAAATCCACCGTGCCCATTGCCAGCATCGGGCTCCTCCTGCTGCTCTTCGGTGACAGATGCCTTGGGCGTAGTGGCACCGGAAGAAGGTGATGCCGATGGTGAAGCGCTAAGATTAGGCCCCGAAGACGACGATGATGCACTGAGATTGGGACCAGATGGCGACGAGGAGGCACTTAGATTAGGCCCAGGAGGTGAGGATGTACTCGGGAAAGGAGCAGGACGGGCGCTAAAGCGGGTTGGGGGTAGCAATGGAGTCCCTCCTGGAAGGGGGAATTCACTAAGAGTAGATACTTCGGGGTCGTTGTTCTTGGGAGCCTGTAGAGTGCCGCCCGACTCCCCACTACGAATGCTCACGATAGATCTCACGTTTGATCTTGTCGACGGTGATGACGATATAGCTGGCGTGTCCTCTGAAGGAGGGGCATGTAAGGGGAGGGAGAAAGGAGGGATTGTCGCCTATAAGCTGTCAGTTTTGGTCATTGAAGATGTTAACAATTGACTTACCCATGTCTTGCGGCTGACCTCACCGGCCGTCTTCTCCATCTCAGCCACAATAGTCATGAGTTTGATAATTAAGCCGTTCAAATCCTGAGCCTGGCTATTCAAGTCGTCAAATGCGTTTAGCCATCCGTCGGCATTGCCCTTCATAGCCAGATAGATGCTGTTCAGGTCAGGCTCTGATTCCGGCCACTTGGTATCCTTTTGTTCGTTAAGCCAATCCATGAATGCTTCGCTGGATCGGAGGCCAGCATCGATATCGTCATCCCACTGCTTCATTGCAGCGTTGGTTCGGGCCAAGATATGGTCAATCTTTTCATTCCCCGCAAGAATTTGAGCTCGAAATGTCCGATCCTCCAGCATGCCTTCGAAAGCCTGTCTGTTTGCCATGGGAAGTTGCAGGTGGGCAATACGCTCCGTGAGGTCCTTGTGGGCTTGAGCAAAATCTTCGAGCATTACCTCAAGAAACTCATCCACCTCATCGATATGCCCTTGGAGAATTGTGACAACCTGAGCATTGTCGGCAGCCAGGCTGTTGAGGAGAAGGTAAACACCAAATGTGATCTGTGAAATGAGCTTGTACATTTCGTGCTGCTGCTGGCCCGGCCGGTAACGCCAGGCTGTGTCAAATGGGTCATCTTCGGCATCCTGCTCAAGCAACTTCTCTCTGCGGCCTTTGGCATCGAGATCCCTCAATTTAGGCTTTCCGGGGCTGTCGCTGCCACTTGTGACTTCGTCTAAGGATTCGGCAAAGGCTTCTTGCAGAGCCGGGACAGGGTGTGTTGGGATGTCTTGGTTTGGAGCCCGGTAGGACCTGTAACTATCGGACGAGAATCGGTGGTTAACTTCGGACTGTTGACGGCCTGAAACGGTGTCACCATCGTCGGAGGTTGGGACAAGAACGATTCGGAGGTCGCCAGCACCGTCGAATGATAATGGCGGAAGCTTGTTTTTGGCCATGGTGGCGGTGCCACTGCCCAAGATGGACACCTCGGAGGAAGGTCTAACGGCGGAGGACATCATAGAGGCGGCGGGCGGTTGTGGCTACGGCGCGTTAGGTGGAATCGAGGAGCTGCACGAAGCCGCCCAAATCGTTGAATGGGGAAGGACGAAAGCGTGGGAGAAGCGGAAATGGTAACTGGAACCGGTCGTGCGACTGCGACAGAGAATCTCGGGCGAATCTGCGTGCTGAGGCGGCGTCGTACAGCGTATCGAGCGAACGAGTGGCAGCAGTTGGAGACAAAGGAGGGGGAGGATCTATCGCATCGTGGAAGCGCCGCCGAGAGCCAAGATTCAAGCAACAGAGAGAGCCATGGTACAGCAACCGTTGAATGCGACAGAAAAAAAGGAGTCGAGATTCCAGAGACGGTTGCGCCGTGACAGTTGAACGAGGTTATCCGAAAAATCTGAGTTCGATTAGGCGCAAGCTTTGGGGGAGATCGGCGTGAACGTGGGAAGCTGGGAAGAGGTCGCAGCTCTATCTGTAGCACTGGTCTGCAAAGGGGAGGATCATCAGCTGATCAGAGACCCAAGAGGCCACAAATAGGCCGCCCAAATAGCGACTGCTGGCCGTCGAGGGGTTCGGGTTGACAATCCGGGGTAGCCGCAGCCCACAAAAGACAAAAATGAAGGCTCCGCTTGCTAATTCGCATGTACGAAGGCTTCGAGAAAAGGGTCGCAGCGAGGAGAGAGCGCGGCCGACAAGGATAAAGACTGCAGAGGTGCCCGTTTCTGATGAAAAGGAGAGGTTGATGTGATGAATCAATAGGTGCTTCTAAAATTGATCCCAAGGTTTGCTCTTTCCTTGAATCCCAGACACCAGCCAACTGCCAGTTCGTCCGGGGGGTGGCAGGCGTGCTGCTTCGCCTCCTTCCCTCTTCCAATGTCTGTCGTTCTTGTCGCGGGCTGGACTTGGCTGGGCTGGGCTCAGGGCAGCTGCTTGCTCTCCTCCCCTGAGCCTGAACCACGCCAGCAAGTGGCCGCCCACCAACGGCGGTCTTGGCGGGCGGCGCGACCACTAACAGCCGCTAAACGCAGGTACCATCTCGCCGCCCCCTGTGGTTCCAGTGCCCCTGAGAGGGCCCCTTGAGGTGGATGGCGGCCCACCGTGAGCCACTGCAGGGCAGTCCACTCACTGCAGTTCTCCGATGGAAGCCACCTCACCAGGGCCGTGGGGTGGAGTCGGCAGCGGCATGGCCTGGAGCTGAGTCTGCGATGTCCTCACCATTCGGAGAGTTATATGGTGCGTGATGCTATTGCATGCTAATGCAGCTGTATATATTGCGTGTCCAATCAATCAAAGTTCCGACGTTGGACAACAAAGACGACAAGATTGCAGACGCTATCGGCTAAATGGGCGGTTAACTGATGAGGTGTGCTGCTGTGCGGGCTCAACCGCAACCTAGCAAAGGCTTAATGCCACCACACACGGCAGACACGTAAACACGTAAACAAGACGAGCGCATGTCAAATCTCGATCTCGAGTTCTTCGAGGCGGCAGGGGGAAGTTTAAGGAATGACAAGTGACTGCATCTGCAACAGCTAATCGCAGGCTCCAAGACACCCATGGGTTCGACATAGGGCTTGTTGATCAACTCGACTGGCGAGTCACCGCCGATCAATGGTTCTAGATCTGCCGAGCCGAGGCTCTGGGTTCTCAGCTCAACCACCGATACACTGGCTACTGCGCGTGTACAGGCTATCGATTAAGAGTTTGTCCATGCCGCGCCTCTTGATCGATTCATGCCCGAATATCGCTCAGGTCTACTAGTCCACGTCAACCACAGGAGCCCAATGTATTCCACGGCTTGCCGCGCTTTGCACTATCGGCATGTCGCCATCCCGCAGCGTCTCCGGTTCCATGTCGATCAAAGCTAATTTCGTGTCTATCGATGGCAAGCGCCCATAGGTGCAGCAATGGAAATTATCCTCACGACATTTCACCCTGTCTAGCTCAGGGGCACGCATCTGGTGGTGCACAATCACTCAAGAGGCCCCATGTCCCATGGCATGCTGGACACTACGTTGCGCGGCCACTGAACCAATAACTCTGGGCCATCTACCCAAGCGGCAGATAACCCAACCCAGTCGAACAAGAGAATGTGGCTGGTTGGGTTTAATGGTTCCAGCAGCAACTCAACAAGGTCCCCTCCCCGCTGTTTTACGCGAATGGAACTACCTCTTGATGGACAATGTCAAAGGGGCTTGTCACGATCGATCGGGGACCGGGGCTACGAGAATGTCATTTAATAAGCGACACTGGTCTCATGCAAATCGTTGATAACTGCGGCAATCGACACATGTTCGCTGAACTCTCTTGATTCAGTAAAAGCCGCGAGGATTTGCCACCTCTACCCTCTGACTCTTCAGAGCTTGCCCAAGGGTCCCAGCTGAGAATTGATTGCAAACAGGGACTCAGATGCACGGTGCATTCCGTTGACCGAACAGCAGCCGGGAATGCTCAGACAGCTCCAGGGGACTACTTGTGGCCCGTGATGTCGGGCTGATCCTGATTACTTTACTACCCGCCCGGTCTATCTAAAACCCGTGCTTGAGGTTGATGAGGGCGTCGCGTGTTGCTGGGCCGGGCTGGGCTCTGACCGACATTCTGTTCAGCTCCCATCTGCCTCAGAAGAGATGCCCCTTGCGTTAATGAGTTACAGCTTGACTGACTTGAGGACTCGCCATGTCACTCAGGGGCTGGCGCTTCGTATCGAAGCAATTACAAGTCATGTTTGGGACTGCCAGTAAGGTTCGGTAGCGAGGCTTTTGGTGGCGCCAAGAGCCCTTGGTTGTCAGAACCGTTGATCCTACGGGAGCTTCCGAAAACTCAGTGCTGGGCTGAACCTTGTGCGAGACTTGTGCCTGTTGCAACCAACCGTGGGTAAGGACTGGCGATGAGCATGGATGGATGGTTGGTGAGCAGCAGCCAATGCTGCTCCCACGCAACGTCGCTAATAAATGTCTTTTCAGCGCATTGGTCCAGCATCATTCAAGGGTGTGCGCTGACACTTGACGCCACAAGCCGTCACGATGTAGCCATTGGGGGTCAGTTCTCAGATGAGCTACCCTTAATATCTAGACCACTGTTTATCATTTCACCTTCTTATTCTTCTTCTACCATTCCTCTTGGCTGGGGCCATGCCTTCGCGGATCCAGATTGTAACCCAAATAGGGGGTGATACTGGGTCAAATGGTGAGTAAAGCCAGAGGAAACCCCAGGTAAAGCACGAAACAGTCATCTCATCAAACTCTCGGTCTGGTGATGTTGATATTGCGTTTCCCGAGCTACAGTACGTGGCTCACACTCGTGAGCCAAGCCACGCGTTCAGCCCTGCGCCACCGCAGTGAGCTGACCACAAGCACCTAGCCTCACCTTCCAGAAGCTGAGGTTGAGGAGGATGATCCATGGATATTGCAGATATACTTTGGAGATCTGCAAGTTCTGCGTCATGACATCTCTAACTTGATAGACATTCAAGGTGAATTGTACAACATCAAGTTTCATCATCCCACTCGACTTGCACTTTCTTGAGGCCGATAATTGCCTTCAATATGAACAGGCAGTACCGGTATCGTTCCGATGTGGGCAACTTCCCGTGAGCTCAGCCCAGTTCTTGCTGCGACGCCAGCAAAACGCCAGCGTCAGCTGGGCCAAAAATAACCTCGATACAGGATATTCGGCAACTTGAACCAAGTCAACTGAGATTCTCATTTTGGCACACTCTTTATAAAATCATGTCATAAGATCGATTAGTCTGTCGACTATTTTACGGCTATTTTATCAATTCGTGCATCCACGGCTTTACTCCAGACTCGCGGTGCTGTTTAAGCCTCCGGCGTCCGCTGCAAACGCAAACTTACCGCCCCAGCTAGGAAATTAAACAGCCCTTCCGTCCTAGCAACACCATCACCAAAATTCAACACCAAACTACCCATCGAGGGCCACGGCAGCAATGGCGCCCAAAAATCCCTTCCGGTTCGGTACCGACCTCTGGGATACCTCCAGCCGCTTCGAAACGTCCTGGCTGCTGAGTCCCTGGCTCCTCTTTGCCTGCCGAGCCCTCATTGCGCTCTACGCCTTCGTCACGCGCTTCTTCATCATCGGATGGACGTGTACCCACGACTCCCTCGGCGGCTGCCAAGAGGTTCGCTGGTCATTTAGCTACTTCACCATCCTCACGTACTGGGGCATCGCCTTCTACTTCGCCGTCGCTGCTCTGCACACCCTGACGTATGCGCTACGTGGTCGACCTCTCCTCGATAGCTTCCCCCGTCCGCTGCAGGCGCTACATGCGCTCTTCTACTCGACCATCGTCACATATCCGTTCCTCGTCACGATCGTATACTGGGGCGTTTTGTACGAAGGCCCTTGGTTTCCGGTCGAGTTTAGCGCGTGGTCAAACGTCAGCCAGCATGGCCTGAACAGCTTGTTTGCGCTTTTCGAAATCTTCATCCCCCGAACGAACCCTCCCGCTTGGGTACACATTCCTTGGTTGATTCTTATTCTCGCCTTGTACCTTGGTCTCGCGTTCGTCACCGTCGCCACACAGCACTTTTACGTCTACAACTTTCTGGATCACGACGAGGTCGGTGGACGAGGCATCGTTGCGGCGTACATCATCGGCATTGCTGTCGGCATTGTCATCATCTTCTGCATCGTCTGGTGTATTATTTGGCTGCGCCGGTGGGTTACGGAAACTAAGCTTGGTATGGACGGCAAGTTTGCCAAGCAACCTCGAAACGACGACATGGAGATGGCTGCTGTTGAAAATAAGAATGCCATTGGGAGCTCCCCTGAGACCCCAGATAGGCTGTACTAATGTTGCTGTTGCACATTCGAAATGTGCTGTGAGGAGTTTGCCAGGTTCTTTTTGTCATTTGGTGACGACTTAGCGGCGTTACGATGAGTTGGATCTCGCATAGAATTTGGGAGATTTTATGCAGGCCTCCCCTGATTTTGGAGACATGACAGTCAAGGATACCCATAATTTGATCTTGAACAGCGAGATGAAAAACTAGCGGTACTAATAGGATAATCATTAATGGAATAATTACACCATGGAAACGTTTTACCCGGACCGGTCAACAAAAGGCACCGTTTTAAGCATAATTTTCTGTGTCATTCATTACCATTCCAATGTGTGCCCATTCAAAAACCCCTTGACTGGTACTACAATTACAATACATGTACATCCTTTATGGTGGGGATAAAACGATAACACATCTTTAAACCCCGTCTAGCATTTGATCAGAACTCCTCGCCGTTTCTCCGACTCGCGGATCTCAAACATGATTTGGATGCCCACAAAGAGACATGAGCATGCAGTAAGGAGGAAGATGACGCCTAGTTAAAGTCAGTACTGTTCTCACCAGCAGGCAACTTCAGGATTAATATCACGTACCTGACCAGTCATGCAAGATGCTTTGGATGATGCTCTGCAGCCCATCCAGGCCAACAGCAAAGCCCACAAGGTTCGCCGAGATCATCATAAGCACATTGGCAACACTTCCCACACAGCACAGCATCCGATACTCTGTCGGCCGACTCTCCCACTTGCGCGGCGGGAACAAGTAGGCCGCGGTCCATTCCGGAAGCATGAACAGCACAATCAGCCAGCCCCAGATCAAGAGGCGAAGTTGGATGTCGTGCCACAGCGCCACAAATGTGAAGGCAAGGAGGTACGTCACAATAGAACGCGCCGTGCTTTTCCAGGTGCGGAATGATGAGCCACCGAGGGGCACGTATAGGTAACGGATAAGCCATCGGTTGTACGAACGGTGCCATGCTCGCCAGAAGAGCTGGGTACTGTAGTTATTGCTCACGCAGCGGACCATGTTCTCTGGGGGGTCAATTCCATCAACAAGCGCCCACAGGCGGAACATGCGCCAAGGGATGAGAAGCTTCAGCCAGATGATGTGGAGGTTGAAGAAGGACAACAAACTCAACTGAGCTGCAGTATATGAGGCCCATTCGGGTCTACCCTTGCTAATCGCACCAACATAGTCGTAGTGCAGGATCACTTCCATTGACAGAAGCACGAGAAGAAACCGGACACCATATTTGATTGTGCGATTTGTCTCAATGCTGGCAGCTCGGTACTTGGATTGGGAGATATAGTCGTTAAAGGTTAGGATAGGTCCCGTCAAGTAGAGGGGCGCATAGATGGCATAGCCCACGTAGTTGCGGAACGAAAAGTCCCTGACATCTGCCGGGATTGTGACACGATCTCTTTCTGAAAGATTTGCTGGGTCCAGTTGCTTCTTCTTTAAGCATCAGAACGCGATCAGATAGGATTCTCAACTCCTAAGCAATATGGCTACTCACCTCCAAAGCATTGGAGTTGGTGCGGTCAACACTCCAGTAATAGTCCAGGTTGAAACTGATCAGGCGCAGGATCGTGATGTTGAAGAGAACTTCCCACCTGGCCAAAATCCCCCTAAAGGTGTTGTCGAGTGTAGCTCCCAGGGTCATCAACTCGGAATCAATTGGCCTCATTCTGTCCCTCACCAGACCCATGGTGGGAGGCGAGATAAAGCTAGCCAGCATCCTGAACCGCCATCCTTGCGTCAGCTCGTTTGCGAACAGGATGGTAATGTTGAAGATCCAAGTAGCGGCCGGCACATATCGTCGGGGAAGCTTCGTCGCAAGCTGAAAGTTGGTCCATAGAATAAAGAAGATCTTAAATGCTGACAAGCCATGTAGAACGAACAGGAACACGAAGGCAAACGTAAAGTCGAAAGATGCTCGCTGGTCTAGTCGGCTCCGGCCTCCCTGGCTTCTCTCTGGTAGAGGATAGACATTATTCCAAAGTTTCCGTAGTAGCGGATGAAAGAGGAGCAGGGCGCCCATGTACGGCATGTTCGTTCGGAAGACGTGGTACTGCGCATCGGAGACGTCGATCTGGCGTCCGGGGATCCAACCGGGAGAGAGGTACCTTTGGAACTTCGGATATCGGGGATCAGTCGCTATTCTCCCATTAGCATATGTCCTGGAATACCCGCAGAGAGAAGTCGCATACGTCGTGAGACATCGTATGCGATCCAAAACATGTACGGCACTGCTACCAGAAAGACCAAGTAGTAGATGAAGAACTCGGGGGTTTTCCATTTCGATGGTTGCACACGGCTTCGATCCTTGGCGGGGAGCTCTCTCTTTAGGCTTGGATCTGATCGCGCATCGATAACGGTCTGGTAAGGAGTGGAAGACGAGGTGTTGAAGCGAGTGTCTAGGGTGTCTTGGTCGTAGACGCTTCGAAAGAAGGATAGGAGAGCCATGGTGGCGGTTCTTGTCGGTGTGAATCGAGGCTTCAGCGCATGACGGTTTCGGGAAGGAAAGGGAGTGAAGAAAAAAGACAGACTAAAGAGCGATTAGGGAAACAAGACGCAAAAGCTGTGCGCAGCAGGAGAAGACAAGAAAGGCTGATTCAAAAGAAGAAAGACGTTGTCGTGGCCTCCGCGGGGAGATGGTGTTGAGGCTAAGAAAAGGGACCCGAGGCGCGGAAAGGTGGGCTGGCTGCAGGGGTTTTAGCGGGAGAACCCCTGAAAAACCAAGTGAATTAGGGGGCCTGTCACTCGTCCACGAGCTGCCTCGGCGCGCTAGGCTGACACGGTGCACAAGTACCGTGTCACATATTGTTATTACTGTCCGACTACCCTGAACTGAGGCTCGAGTTGAGATTGACGATTGTGAATGGCAGCTGTAGCCTAGATTGCATCATATCCGACCCATATTTGGGATGAAATATCGTCTTTATCACTGATGAAGGGATTTTAGTCTCTTAACTGATGGCAGAAAACTGGTTTGCATTGTCGTGCTAACTTGAAGCGCAACCAGTGGTAAATCACCACAAAGAACATCAATGTCCCGTAAAGTAGGATTGGAAGTGATTCACTGGAAGAGACATCTAGCTTCCTGTCACTAATTTGAATCGAGACTGAATGACGTGTTGAATGGGCCAGGTTTGTGCTAGATAACCCCGATGTCGACAAACACTCAGTAAACCAGACCAATTCTGATTCACTTACACGTTAGGCTGGCAAAGATTACTCTCATCCTGTGTTCCTTAACATCAAAAGCAAGGAAGTGAATAAGCGATCTTGTCAAGTATATAAAGAGACGAAAGAGCCGGAAGCCCCCCAGCGCCTTAAGAAAACACCAACCCTCAACACTCTCCTGAAGCATCCTCCTCACAAGCACCAACCAACCCGAACTCCATCAAGATGTGCAAATGGGACATTTTCGTCTACAGATGCGCTTGCTTCCAGCTCCAGCTCAAGGAAAGGTGCCACGCTCGGCGTGTTGAATGCCTTCATAGCTGCCGAGTTCAACAGATCAGTCAGGAATGGGTCTACCAACAAAACTGCCTCTGCAGCATCTGCAAGAGGCTCCAGGACGAGGGCTTCGAAATCACAACAAGAGTGCCCGAGTGGAAAGACCTTGAGAAAGTAGCCTATCCGATCGCGAAGGAGAGGGCCGCCCTGGGAATTTTCCCCTGACTGAACATTCTACGAGATTTCTGGAAGAAACAGCCAGCGGTGCGTTTTGAATTTCCATTCGTATGCTTGAATGTCTGGCTATCAGAAATTGTTATGGTATTTTCTCTGGCAAATACCCTAGGCCTCTTTCTCTCGATATTGTCCTTCATGATGAACAGTGATGGACTTGGTCCGCTAACACCTAATCATTGTAGGCCAAACAACTTGTAACTTTAGCTCAAGTCTACCTCGACCGCGTCTGTTTCTCTAGACTTTTCCGAATTTCATCGTTTATCTTTTGCATCGCACGAACCAACGGTACGATATCCCTTCGCCCTCTGGCTAAAGAAGCCGACTGATCTCCAAACCGTTCCAGCAACTTGATATCTTGTATGTAACGCCGGGCATCCTCAGCTTGCAGGATCGTGTTTGCGAGATAGGCAAAAGCGACATAAGATCGATAGGCGCCGAAGAGACACGTCATGGTTTCCACGTAGGGGTATAGGTTGAGTAGCCGGACTAGGAGCTCAATGATGTGGCGGGCAGCATCTTCGACGATGGGGGAATCTGGAATATCGAGGTCTGTTGCTGGAGGTCGTGGGGAGTTGGAGTCGAGAACAGCCATCTTTCGGAACATGTAGATGATTGAGGTATAGCCTGTGAATAAGACGTCTGCCACCACCCAGACGTCCCTCTCATTATCTGGGGCGTTTTCCATCCATTCATGCTACCGGCATGTCAGCTGAGAGTGTTGAAAACGACCTTTGCGCTGGGCTTACCAATTGCCATTCTTTAAAGATTTGTTGCATCTCGCGGCAAAGCTCCTCTGTCTTGGCCATGATGTCGGATTTGGTGGTATTCTGGGGGTCGTCCAGCATAGCAAAGAATCGAGCAATGACTAAACTAACCCGGGAGCTGGCCAAGAATGCGGTGGACTGTATTCCATGCGGAGGAGGCTCTGAGCCGGCGTCTAGCCATGGCAGGTTCACTTTCCACGGATTGTTGGTGATGGCCGGAGGAGTGTTCAGGACTAGTCGGAAGAACAGATCAATCTGTATCACCTCCCAGAAGCCTTTTCTTTCGTCATTACATTGCTCATCTTCACCCTTTCCGTCGCAGGGGAACGGAGGGTTTGCTTCGTCATCCATATTGTGCAAGTTGAGGGCCTGACAGAATCCGCAAGCGTGCTTGAACATTCTCCAGGCTAAATCATAGTCAAACACCTCGGCCGCGACACGAGTCTTGGCGGTCAGCACAGAGCGAAGCCCATGGGATTTTCGAGTCGATGCTTACTATACAGAGAGCGGCGATCAGGTCAGTTATGGTTCCTGATGCCTCTCGTTCCCAGCTAGGAATCGCTCGGAGGCAACCGAGATAACTCGCATTCATGTACCCGATGCTGACAGCTGAGGAGATGTTACTGGCTTTCAGGCTACATCCATGGTACAGCATAGTGTAGTAGATGACGAGGATAACAGGGTCGATGTGGATGTGTGGGAGGTCAATAATGTCAGGGAGCAAATTGAACGTTCGCCGGTCAACTAGATCGATGAAATTGCATTGTGGCATGTGAGTAAAGTAGTCTGGGAAGAGTTAGAACCATTCAGAAGAATCGATACTAGATAGGCGTGCGCACTTTGGACCCAAGTCTTAGCCAGGTCGGTGGGAATAGTGATTGGATCTGTGATGACGGCCGGTCCGAAGGCTCTCAATCTCAACTCCTGAACACGATCTACAGCATCTTTGAGAACAGTCATGGCATCAATCCCCTGACGTGGATTGTGAGGGGTTGTTGCACATGAGTCATTGCAGTTGGCAGTGCTGGACGCAGCCGGGGAGGGCGAGTTTGACGAGGCATTGCCGGTAACGGGGGATGGAGTCCAAGGGTTGTTAGATGAGGCAGCAGATTGGGCTTCAAGACGCTGAAGACGATCAAGAATGGTAGATAATGCAGAACTGGAACTGTTTGAACTTGGGGATACAGGAAATGTCAATAATAAGCAACTACTTTATGATAGACAGCCACTTACAGGGCAGGGTCGATTAACCGGGTAGTCCTCCTTTTCGCGCGGACGGGATAGACACAATCCAAGTTCTGGGCAGTACAGCGGCTACACTGGGGCATAACACGGTTGCAGCGAACCTTGCGCTCCTTGCATCTCGTGCACTGGGGCAGTGTTAGCTAAATTGTCCGAACGTGGGTAGCCAATGTCTGCTGGGGCTCGGGTGAGCTAACTGAGAGGCGGTTCAGCTGGTCCGTGTCCGCCGCACCTGAAGCCGGCATTTGCGATCTGGCTGAGATCTGATAAGCCCAAGGATGAGCCTCAACTGGAGCTTGGAAGAATGGTTGGAGATGGGCGTTGGAGCAGCAGGTTGCGGCGAGATGAGGTCAACGCGGAGCTTCGGCGTCATAAATCCCCGCACCCGGAGATGGTTCACACGTGGGTGGACAGTATAATACGAGCCTCGCTCGCGATCAAGTGGGCTACAGACACAAGACGTGGGGAATATCAACATTAGGGCCCAAAGCTTGATGAATCCGCGCCGAAAGACCAAGGCATGGCAAATTGGAGAAATTTCGGTGCGATGGGGGCTCTCTGGGGTTGAAGAGGGAGTTTCGATGACTCCACGGATCCATGGAATAAGCTCTTGAGCCCCTGCTGGGATTTTTGCCATTTTCGGTATCTGGGCGAGAGACTAAGAGCCTTGGCAAAGTCCGAAAGTCCGTCACAGGCAGAGCGGACTTTCAGGGTTAGGGTTACGCCATAATATTCTCCTGCAGTCTCGGTCTTTCAGAGTCCGAATGCCCTCAGCAGCGTATCCACCATATATCCACCAGACAAAGTCGTCAGCCTCCAAGTGACATGGGTGTTTTGCCGAATCGCCTCAAGAATTTTCATCATTCTTCTATAAATTGGATTTCAAATGTCATCGATGGCGCCACGGATTATAAATCCCCTGTTGACTCAACTGCTCTTCCTTCATCTCCCCGACCTCAGTTGTACTTGAAGAGTCGTTCAACTGCACCCTGGAACCTTAACAACTCAAACGGAAGCAAGCCAGCATCATCATATCCCCTGATACATCAACACTCTGGATATACCCTCAACAATGGGTTCCAGCACCCAATTGGAGCAAGGGGCTGGAGTTCCTCAACAGACTCCTTCCCCGGCTACCCATCAGGAC